>JBBPBX010057176.1:0-18450 GCA_038048925.1 Garcialebias charrua | reverse complement strand
ATTGAGAGCTTTGCCTTTTGACTCAGCTCTCTCTTCACCACGACAGACCGGTACAGCGCCCGCTTCACTGCGGACGCTGCACCTATCCGCCTATCGATCTCACGCTCCAGTTTTCCCTCATTCGTGAACAAGACCCCGAGATACTTAAACTCCTCCACTTGGGGCAGGACCTCCTCCCCGACCCGGAGAGGGCACATGCTACCCTTTTCCGGCTCAAGACCATGGCCTCGGATTTGGAGGAACTGATCCTCATCCCGGCCGCATCACACTCGGCTGCAAACCGCTCCAGCGAAAGCTGTAGATCACGACCTGATGAAGCAGACAATTAATCGCCCAGCAAAATTTGTTATCGTGACAGGCAGTGTCTCAGTTTGAAGCTGGTTCGGCCATCTACCATTTACTGAACTCAACCTGCTCCTCTGCAGTTTTTGTTCTGGGTTTCGACATAAATTGTAAAAACCATGACGTGTTAATTTTTTATTTTCCTGATAGTATCCCACATAAAAAATGGGAGTGAAACAACATTTATACATTTTAAATTGATGAGGTTGAATGAACTGCATATATTGTTAAACTCAAAAAATGTTCAATACATAAACAACTGGACTTTATTTGTAAAAGAAGCCGTTTCGCTCTTCATCCGAGGAGCTTTCTCAATTCAAAGGGCAGTGAGTGTGGGGTTCAGGTTTTAAAAGTTGAGATAAGATACACACATACCAATGTTGATTGACAAATCACACCTCACACCTTAACAGTAGGAGTTTCTTAGCGTCTTTGTTAGTCACAGATGAGGCTCCTCTGTTCCCATCAGGTGTGAAAACTGGCTGGGAATCAGTCCTAAAGCTGCATTATACGTTTTTGAAAGATGGAATCTGAGACCTTCTCTTCTGTTAAGAGAAGGTTTTTCTCTCTTGACAAAAACAGCTTCCTTCACCCCCCTCTCAAACCATCTGTGTTCTCTGTCCACAATGTGCACATTCTGGTCCTCAAATGAGTGTCCCTTGTCCGTGAGGTGGAGGTGAACAGCTGAGTTTTGTCCAGAGGAGGTGGCCCTCCTGTGTTGAGCCATGCGTCTGTGAAGAGGCTCTTTAGTTCCCCCACTGTAGAGGTCTGGACAGTCCTCGCTGCACTGGACCGCATAAACTACACCACTCTGTTTGTGTGTGTTTTGTCCTTAGGGTGGCCCAGCCTCTGTCTGAGAGTCCTGCTGGGTTTGAAATGTACTGGGATGTTGCGTTTGTTGAAAATCCTTCTGAAATTCTCTGATACTCCAGCCACATAAGGGATTACAATCTAAAAAAGTTAATTCTGGTCCTCTGGACATTCAAAAAACAAAACCAAACAAACAAAAAATTGTAGAAAAGTTTTGTCTTTCGTCCGAAATACTTATTCAGTCTTCAGACTCAGACTGAAGAAGTTTGGCCCAATGCTGTAAAGTTCTGATGACAGAAAGTTTGTGTTCCAGTGGCTGGTGAGAGTCGAACAGAAGATACTGGTCTGTGTGGGTTGGTTTTCTGTAAACTTCAATGTTGAGGCTGTCCTCTCTTTCCATGTGAACCAAACAGTCCAAAAAAGGCAGCTTGTTGTCGTTTGCATCATCTTTGGTGAACTTGATGTTGTTGTTGACCGAGTTAATGTGTCTGGTGAACGCTTCTATTTCCTTAGCTTGGATTTTGACCTAGGTATCATATTGGAACCAATGGCTTGGCGTTGTTCCCTCATAGGAGTTTAAGGCTCTCTGTTCCACTTCCTAGAGGTTGGCAACAATGGGTGACACTGGAGATCCCATGGCACAGCCGTGCTTCTGTCTGTAAAAACTGTCATTGAACTTGAAATAAGTGGTGGAGAGGCAGAGATCCAGCAGGGTGCAGATCTGGTCTGGGGTCTTGTAGAAGTTGTTTTTTGATGGTTCCTACTGCTTCAGAAATGGGTATGCAAGTGAAGAGAGAAGTCACATCATACAATACAAGGGTTTCTCCCGGGGTTAGCTTCAAATGTTGAAGAATGTTGGAGAAACCCTTGTATCGTATGATGTGACTTCCACCTTTAAACCCAGCAGGACTCTCAGACAGAGGCTGGTCCACCCTAAGGACAAAACACCCACACACAAACAGAGTGGTGTAGCGTACGCGGTCCAGTGCAACGAGGACTGTCCAGACCTCTACATTGGTGAAACTAACAGCCTCTTCACAGACGCATGGTTCAACATAGGAGAGCCACCTCCTCTGGACAAAACTCAGCTGTTCACCTCCACCTCACGGACAAGAGACACTCATTTGAGGACCAGAATGTGCATATTTTGGACTGAGAACACAAATAGTTTGAGAGGGGGGTGAAGGAAGCTGTTTGTTTATGTTAAGAGAGAAAAACCTTCTCTTAACAGAGGAGGAGGTAGGGCTGGACGATATGGCCAAAATTTTTATCACGATATAGTTCTTAATTTCGGTCGATATCGATATAATTCGATATCGATATAAACAATATAAAAGCCTAAAAAAACTATAAACTATACAAATAAATTGATGTTCACCTTGTATTTGTATTTAGCCTCCAAAAAGATGGAAATCACCATCAAATAAACATAAAATTCTCAACCCAATAATTCTGTCGGGTCATGGACAGTTTTTTTATAGAAACGTTTCACCCTCCATCCTCCATCCAGTTTCCAGATGACCCAACTGAGAATTATTGGATTTGGTACCTGGATTATTGAGCATGAACTTTCTTGGCATAAAATTCTCAACTGTGTCAATATTAATAGTTTTAACTTTAAACAAGAACTTTAAAATTTACAGCATTGAAATTCATAGTTAATTAAATAAAACTTTTGGGTGTCGTTATTGATGAGAAGCTGACATGGAAATCTCATGGAAATTACTTAAGAATAAAAATAACAAAATCAATTACATTATTGTATAAAGTAAAATAGTTTTTGAATGACAAAGTTTTGAATATATTGTATAATGTAATGATTGTTCCATATTTAATCTGTTGTATTGAAGTTTGGGGAAAAGCATGCAAAACTTTTACAAATCCTATTTTTATTTTACTAAAAAGAGCTGTAAGAATTATTATTAGGAAGTGCTATGGTCACCCAACAAATATATTATTTCATCAATTGAAATTATTAAAATGTTATGATTTGGTTGAACATAGTATTTTACAAGTCATGTATAAAACTAAAAAAAATATTACCCCCAAATATTCAATTACATTTTGTTTAAAAAGTTATTAAACCCTGAAGGGAATGTAAATGTTTGTAAAATCTTCATTTAGAACTAGTGTGAAGGAGCTGAGTTGTAAATCAGGAAACAGGATTGTGTTGACTTGATATCATCATAAACATTTATAAAACTATTTATATGTTTTAAAAGATGATTAAATCAAAGTTGTTGGGAAGGTGTGGTGCAGTTGAAGTGAAGGTTGTTGTTTGTACAAGCCCAAAACCGGAAAAGTTGGCACGTTGTGCAAATCGCAAATAAAAACAGAATACAATGACTTGCAAATCTTTTTCAACCCATATTCAACTGAATAGAATGCAAAGACAATATATTTAATGTTCGAACGGAGAAACTTTATTTTGTTTTGCAAATAACCATTAACTTAGAATTCAATGGCAGCAACACATTGCAAAAAAGTTGGCACAGGGACATATTTACCACTGTGTTACATCGCCTTTCCTTTTAACAACACTCAGTAAACGTTTGGGAACTGAGGAGACCAATTTTTGAAGCTTTTCAGGTGGAATTCTTCCCCATTCTTGCTTGATGTACAGCTTAAGTTGTTCAACAGTCCGGGGTCTCCGTTGTCGTATTTTACGTTTCATAATGCGCCACACATTTTCAATGGGGGACAGGTCTGGACTGCAGGCAGGCCAGGGGAGGACCCGCACTCTTTTGCTACGAAGCCACGCTGTTGTAACACGTGCAGAATGTGGCTTGGCATTGTCTTGCTGAAATAAGCTGGGGCGTCCATGAAAAAGACGTCGCTTGGATGGCAGCATATGTTGCTCCAAAACCTGTATGTACCTTTCAGCATTAATGGTGCCTTCACAGATGTGTAAGTTACCCATGCCTTGGGCACTAATGCACCCCCATACCATCACAGATGCTGGCTTTTGAACTTTGCGCCTATAACAGTCCTGATGGTTCTTTTCCTCTTTGGTCCGTAAGACACGACGTCCACAGTTTCCAAAGACAATTTGAAATGTGGACTCATCAGACCACAGAACACTTTTCCACTTTGCATCAGTCCATCTCAGATGAGCTCGGGCCCAGCAAAGCCGGCGGCGTTTCTGGATCTTGTTGATGAATGGCTTTTGCTTTGCATAGTAGAGCTTTAACTTGCACTTACAGATGTAGCGACGAACTGTAGTTACTGACAGTGGTTTTCTGAAGTATTCCTGAGCCCATGTGGTGATATCTTTTACACACTGATGTCGGTTTTTGATGCAGTACCGCCTGAGGGATCGAAGGTCACGGGCATTCAATGTTGGTTTTCGGCCTTGCCCCTTACGTGTAGTGATTTCTCCAGATTCTCTGAACCTTTTGATGATATTACGGACCGTAGATGGTGAAATTCCTAAATTCCTTGCAATAGCTCGTTGAGAAAAGTTGTTCTTGAACTGTTCGACAATTTGCCCACGCATTTGTTCACAGAGTGGTGACCCTCGCCCCATCCTTCTATGTGGATGACTGAGCATGTCAAGGAAGCTGCTTTTATACCCAATCATGGCACCCACCTGTTCCCAATTTGCATGTTCACCTGTGGGATATTCCAAATAAGTGTTTGATGAGCATTCCTCAAATTTCTCTGTCTTCTTTGTCACTTGTGCCAGCTTTTTTGAAACATGTTGCAGGCATCAAATTCCAAATGAGCTAATAATTGCAAAAAATAACAAAGTTTACCAGTTCGAACGTTAAGTATGTGGTCTTTGCAGTGTGTTCAATTGAATATAGGTTGAAAAAGATTTGCAAGTCATTGTATTCTGTTTTTATTTGCGATTTCCACAACGTGCCAACTTTTCTGGTTTTGGGCTTGTAGTTATTTTGTATTTTTTAAACAAGGGGCAGATATTATAACACTATTTTCGTCTTTCTGCACCTTTTCATTCAGTGTTTTTCTTTCTTTTTATTCTGATGAATCTGTTTTATTTTCAATAAAAAAAAACATGTCGCGCTGGGGCTGTTTGTTTACGTCGTAGTTTCAGGGAAACGTTGGCTCAAACTTTATTCTTCATCTTCTGACTCTCATCATATTCTATCGAGTGGAAACTCTTCAGATTAAACAAGTTAGATGTTTCCACCGCTAGTTAGAACGACTCCGTCACGTTTTGAAAAATAAACAAACCGAGTAGGACTCGCTGCAGATGAGACCTGCAGTTTAACAAAACCGAACTACGTCCACACCGACGAATTAGTCTTTCCTCTCATCAGTGATGTCGTCTCTTTCTCTTCGCTTGTGAAACTTTGTTCAGTCACATTCTGACGGTCATGAGCACTCGTTTGACTCGTTTTGAAGCGAAAACAACACGCTTTGGAGACTAGCTTAGCTTTTAGCCTGCTACCGCTAACGCCTGCTGCTGGACTGAGCGCTGCGTAACAACGACGTCACCACGCACGTTTTGTGTCACAGCTTTTTCTGTCCGGGCGCGTTGTTGAAGCAGCCGCTTCAACCCGAACAGAAAGAGAAAAACGTCAGTGAAAAGTTGTAAAATCCTATCGAAATATCGAAAATATGCTTAAACTTCATATCATCGTTATTGAATAAAAGTATATCGCGATATTTATCGTTATTGAATTATCGTCCAGCACTAGGAGGAGGTCTGATGCCTGGTCCCCACTGCACAACTCGAAACGCGCCTGCCGTCCCCTTTTGGCCGCTTGTCACGGTCCCACTGGCCACTGAAGACCGTCTGATGACGCGCACTAGGGGGTGGCAGAGGGAGGGGTCTCTAGCTCGTTTTCCGGGTTCAGTTGTTGTGTTAACTGCACCTCCGACGGTCTTTGATGAGATTAAAACGTTTTTTTAATGTTTGGGGTGATCTACACTGGAGAGAACAGCAGCCTGTCAGCAGCAACTGTAAAAATGTCACGTTTCTTACCGGAGTTTGGTTCCAATTCATGGAGGCTCGATCCGGTAAGTTTAAAAAGTCCAAAAAAAGTCCCGTTGTGGTTGTGTAATCAGATAGCAGAGGCTCTCCCGACTGTTTGCTGGACGCGTCGAGCCACCAGAGATCGAATTTTCTGGCGTTGGCAGTTCGACGCCTAGGTTGATTTGGACGCGCGCGTGCGTGGAAAAGGAACTGCAGGCTGCCGCCGCGCCGCTTCGATCACTCGAATCGCGCCGCTTCCCGGTTCGCCGTGACTCCACGCGTCTCCTCATAGACTTTGAATGTAAACCGGCCGCTTCAGCTGCCCGACACCGGCGCAGTGGGTACCAGGCATTATGCCACGTCCTGACCAAACAGCTTTTCAACGGCAAAAAGGCTCGTCACGCACGCAAGTGGACGCACTGGACCCAGTGGTGTCCTGACCAGAACGAGAAGCTGCGGCGGTGTGGCGGCGGGGTGTGTGGGAGGAGCTTACCGGTACACCGAGTGCCTCACTGCACTCCGCCAGGCGAGGAGCTTTTTATCTCTGTCTCTGTGGAGCAGACTTGACTGGTCGTGAAGGACTTGTCGCGAACACACAGCTACAATGAGTTTCTCTTCCATAGTCCATGACTCCGCGGGTTTTTTCTGTGTCCCACAAACAATACGTCACATAGTTGCGCAATACCCCCGCCCCCTCGTTTCCGCGTCACATAGGGACTCTCCCCCTCTCTCCTCCCCCCGACTCTCCCTGATCAACCAGAGTTGAACGGCGTTTGAACGTTTGAACGGCGAAAACTTCAGCAATGATCAACGCGTGCTTGGAGGCTGAAGCGGGTTCACGTGCACGGAAAACGCTTTTACAGCACGCTCAACACGCACGTGACGCGACGCCCGAGGCCAAGACGCGGCTGGAGGCGCGTCCCCCATTGACTTTGCATGTAAACTGGACGCTCCTGCAGTTGAAAACGCGTTTGGTCAGGATATGGCATCAGATTCCATCTTTCAAAAATGTATAATGCAGCTTTAGGACTGATTCCCAGCAAATTTTCACACCTGATGGGAGCAGAGGAGCCTCATCTGTGAATTAGACTAACAAATAATAATAATAATAATAATAATAATTAATTCAATTTATAACGCACTTTTCATTACTGAAAATCTCAAAGTGCTACACATATATTGAATGCTACACACATTCATAAACCGGTGGCGGCAGACTACCATGCAAGGTGCTTTCCAGTCCTACCGGGAGCAACTCAGGGTTAAGTGTCTTGCCCAAGGACACAACGACACATGGTGCGGGTCCCGGGAGTCGAACCGCCAACTTTCCGATCGGGAGACGACTGCCCTTACCACTACGCCACGGCCGCCCCATAAATACCCTAAAGGGCGAGATACACTCGAGCGTCCTCACGATACGCCTATACGCAGCGTACGTACGCTGTGGCAAAAGCGTAGCCCCGCGTAGCCCCTCAGGGCAAGTACGCGCAAAAGTATTTTTTTACTACGCATACGCGATGCGCATACGCGATGCGCGGTGTCTGACCTAAACTTCCCCGGCGCCGGACTGTTTTGTATGTTACACAAATGAAATAAATTCCCCTTCTTTATCGCTGATCGGGCCTTTTCTTTTGTTTTTTTGCCTAAAGTCAAGTAACCGCTTCTTCCTCCGTTCACTCGATGAATGAAATGAATGAATTCAGGTCCTACCTGGGTGCGCGATGTTTTATATATTCCCTGGTGGGCTGTGTGCTGCAGGAAAAGCACTCCCTGTTATTATTTTTATTTCTGAGAGAACTTTTTATAACATATATAGTAGAAACACCGCATCAGAACACCGCAGCGGTCTTCAGCGAGCTGCTCATGATAGGTTTCACTTTGAGCTGACTGAAATCTGTCAATTCATTCATTCCTTTCATTCAACCTTTATTTATACAGGCTAGCCTCGTTGAGTCACGGGGACTCATTTACAAGAGGGACCTGTCTCACTCACACCAAACAACCATCCACTCTCACACTCACACCTAGGGTCAATTTAGAGTCACCAATCAGCCTAACAAGCATGTTTTTTGGTCTGTGGGAGGAAACCGGAGTACCCGGAGGAAACCCACGCATGCACGGGGAGAACATGCAAACTCCACCCAGAAAGGCCCCGGACCGGGATTTGAACCGGCAACCTTCTCGCTGAGAGGCAGCAGCTCTACTAGTTGTGCCACCGTGCTGCCCACGTGCTGTCAATCATTTCAGTAGGCGTGTCAAAGTGACCAATCAGCGAGCTCAGTTGAGTCCCTTCCGTGTGCTGCTGCTCATATTACAACAAGGAGAACGAGAGCGTTTGAAAGCTGATAGTTTCTTGAAGTATAGCAGCAAAAACATACGCACAAAATATGCGCGTATACGCGCGTATACGGAGTCTGCTTCAGTGTATCTCGGCCTTAAGAAACCCCTACTGTTAAGGTGTGATTTGTCAATCTACATATGGCGTATCTTATCTCAGCCTTTAAAACAGCAGCACGTTGGCACAACTGGTAGAGCTGCTGCCTCTCAGCGAGAAGGTTGCCGGTTCAAATCCCGGTCCGGGGCCTTTCTGGGTGGAGTTTGCATGTTCTCCCCGTGCATGCGTGGGTTTCCTCCGGGTACTCCGGTTTCCTCCCACAGACCAAAAAACATGCTTGTTAGGCTGATTGGTGACTCTAAATTGACCCTAGGTGTGAGTGTGAGAGTGGATGGTTGTTTGGTGTGAGTGAGACAGGTCCCTCTTGTAAATGAGTCCCCGTGACTCAACGAGGCTAGCCTGTATAAATAAAGGTTTAAAAAAACCTGAACCCCACACTCACTGCCCTTTGAATTGAGAAAGCTCCTCGGATGAAGAGCGAAACGTCTTCTGTTACAAATAAAGTCCAGTTGTTTTTGTATTGAAAGTCATTTGATTTTATCATGTCCTGGATGACTGAGAATCTTCATCAGCATATTGCATATTGTTATAATGTGTCTGCTAAACCTCAGACAACAAATCAAAGTAAAAGGGATTTGTGTTTAATGGGACAAAGTCAGAGCTAAATAAGCTTCTTGAGAAAAAGTTACTACCGGTAAGTTTAAGAGCGTAAAATGCCTTGTTGTACTTGAACAGCCTGAAGCGGAACGTCCTGGTTGACAAAAAAGATCTTAAATAGCCCTGAAGTTCCCGTGATCTCTGAGGTGTACAGTATTAGGCTTTGTCAAGCCAAACAAAGCCCAGCAGACTTGCTGCAGGATATAACCATTAAGTTTAAAAAGTTAATTATTACTTTAGTCTATATATGTTTGTTATGTGCAGCAAATAATAATTTTATTATGACGTACGTGTTAGTCATCAACCTGTTTGGCTCTTACCTTGTCATTTCTGCCGGTGTCGGATGTTGAATCGCATCTTCAGATATAATGGTGTCTGAGATCTTACAGGGAACACACGGGGGATTTTTTTTTGTGTCTTGTGATTCGTTTTTCCAGAGCCAGTTAACAGAGCAGGTTCTGAATGCAAACAAACAGAATGAAAGTGAAAGTCATACAGTAGTTAGATGCAATGAAGAGTTTAATTTAAAAATTTTGCTGAGTGGAAAATCTTTGCTGTCAGTATTGAGTTACGTGATGTCTCATCTCTGACTAATCCATCTGCTCTAAATGTTTGCTTGCATAGGAGGGCCACCAGATCCAGGAAGAGGGATTTATTTTCCTTCCACATTCCTGATGGAGTCCTACAGAGTGACTGGCCTTCCTAACAGTGGACCACAGCGGGTCTACTCCCAGCAGTCTCGATCTTCAAGGTCCCAAAGTAACGGAGCTGGTTCATACGGCCTCAGTATTCGAGTCCAGGGCATAGATGGACACCCTTATGTAGTTCTGAACAACCAGGACAGGGCAGCTCAGTCCTACGTTGACCCTGACAGCAATGGATACGTTGACACAGAAGGCTCCTTTATTGAGAACTACCAGGAGTATGATTTCAGAGGAGACAAAGAAGTTGACCCATTCATGGAGTACAGGACGCAGAAGGCCATGCGTTATACTGGTCCTCAGAACGGCGTTACTGAATCACAAGGAAAGGCTCCATCCACACTTTTAAATTTTCAGAAACACCCAGAGCTCCTACAGCCATACGATCCAGAGACTAATGCCTTGAACCTTGAAGGTTTCCACAGCCTCCCTTCGAGACCTCTGCCTCAACCTGAGACTGGGAACAAATACCAGAATTACTCCTCTAAATCTGCTGTGCCGGTCTCCAAATCTGCTGTGCAGGACTCCAGCCGCGGCAGGTCATCAAGCTTGGATCGGAGCAGAGTTCCTGGGCAGCAAGAGAAAAGGCAGCCTTCACCCTTGAGCCGGAGAACAGCCGACACTGAGCCGTCTCTTCCTCAGTCTCATGCGGCTCAGCCTCAGACAAGGCCACAATCCCAGCAGGGTCAGCCACAGTTTAAACCTTATCTCACAAGTTTAAATCCAACTCAGTCCAAACCAACCTCAAAAACTCAACCCGTGCCTGCGTCCCAACCTCAGCCTGCCACAGTGTCGAGTACCTCGACTGAGCTGAACAAGACCCCCACTTCACTGAGCAGCACCAACTCTAGCCTTGAGCGTGCCCACCATGAGCCAGATGTTCTTCCCCTACGTCGAAGTGACTCCAGTGAGCCAGTCCTCCAGTCCTCCTCCCGCAGCCGCCATGCCTCCTTGTCATCCACAAACAGAGCTTCGATGGATGAACAAATGGACGCGCTGTATGCAGACACCATCAACCGCCACGAGAATCGTCGCTACATTCCCTTCAAGCCCGGATCAGGCAGAGACATTGACACAGGTTCCAGTCTCGGCATCGACGAGCTCATTGACAAGTTTGATGGTAAAAGTAGCGGCAGTCAGCGTCGGGGCAGGGCGGGGCGAAGAAACAGGATTAATCCAGATGACAAAAAACGCTCTCGCAGCGTGGATAGTGCGCTTGGCTTGAGAAAAGACTCGAGCTACATGGACGAGTCCAATCAATATCGAGGCACGTCAATGGAGCATGTCCTGCTGCCGTCACAGCTGCGCATGCAGAGAACAGCCGAGGGTCTGAACTCCGGGTCTACGGCTGTAGATGGTAAAGGAGGGGCTTCTTTTCATGCCACCAGTGCTCCAGGATCACCCCAAAGCACCGTCTCTAAGAGTACTGGCTCCCTGCATGGATACAGAAAGCCACAAACCCGCCCCCCTTTATCGTCTTTTCAGAGTGAGGAGAGTGATGAAATCCCTTCTTCAGCTGTGAAGGTTTCAACATCATCACTGTCAACATCGTTGTCCAAGCCCTCTTCAGCAGCAGACAAGAAGCCTGGTGCTGAGGCAGATGTTCAGGTAAAACACCACCAAACACTCCATCCATCCATCCATCCATGCATCCATCCATGCATTATCCATCCATCATGCATTCATCCACCATCCATTCATCCATCCATCATCCATCCATCCATCATCCATCTATTACATTATCTATCCATCCATGCATGCATCCATCCATCCATCCATCATCCATCCATCCATTATCCATCCATCATGCATGCATTATCCATCCACCACCCATTCATCCATCCATCCATTATCCATCCATCCATTATCCATCCATCATCCATCCATCCATCTATTATCCATCCATGCAAGCATTATCCATCCATCCATTATCCATCCATCCATCCATTATCCATCCATTATCCATCCATCATCCATCCATCCATCCATCCATCCATTATCCATCCATGCATGCATTATCCATCCACCACCCATTCATCCATCCATCCATTATCCATCCATCCATTATCCATCTATCATCCATCCATCTATTATCCATCCATCCATGCATGCATCCATCCATCCATCATCCATCCATCCATCCATCCATGCATACATTATCCATCCATCTATCATCCACCACCCATCCATCCAGCCATCCATCTATCATCCATCCATTATCCATCCATTCATGCATGCATCCATCCATGCATCCATTCATTCATTCATCCATCCATCCATCCATCATCTTCCTCTTGTTCTGAAGTCAGGTCTCAGGGGCAGCATCTTGAGCAGGGAGGTCCAGACATCTTTTTCCACAGCCTCCTCTTCCAGCTCTTCTGGGAGGACCCCAAGGCGTTCCCAGGTCAACCGAGAGACTTGGTCTCTCCAGCGTGTTCTGGGTCTTCCCCGGGGTCTCCTCCCAGTTGGACATGCTCGAAACACCTCCCTAGGGAGGTGTCCAGGGAGCATCCTTACCAGATGCCCGAACCACCTCAAGTGGCTCCTCTCAATGTGGAGGAGCAGTGGTTCTACTCCGAGTCTCTCCTGATAACTGAACTCTCACCCTGTCTCTGAGGGAGAGTCCAGCTACCCTGCAGAGGAAACTCATTTCAACCTCCTGCATCCACAATCTCATTCTTTCTGTCACTACTACCCAGAGTTCATGACCAGAGGTGAGGGTAGGAACGTAGACTGACCAGTAAACAGAGAGCTCTGCCTTACAGTTCAGCTTCACCACAGTGGACCAGTACAGAGTCGACTGTCTAGTCTACTGAATACTGCAGATGCTGCACCAGTCCGTCTGCTGATCTCACGCCCCATTCTTCCCTCACTCATGAACAAAACACTGATGCTGTAAAATCAGGACTGGGTGTTTTAACGAACTTAGTCATTCCTGATGACTGTACAGAACGTCCTAAGATTCTGAACTCATTCATTTGAAGAAGCTCTTTGTCATTTCCTGTCACATCCAGGCGACACCGGATCTCCTGAGAGGTCAGCAGGAGCTTTCACAACAAACACACGAAGAGACCGCCAAACAGATTCTCTTCAGTTACCTTAAAGACGGGTAAGCTGTTCACACCGTTGAGTTTTCTTCTTATCCAGTGGTTTTATATCACCTTTTATATTTGTGACAGTAAAAACATCACGTGATAATATTTAAAAGTGTTTAATGGGTGTAGTGTTCACAAGAGCCCAGCGTGAAATGAAACAAGACACTGTTCTGTAGAAGCAAATGTTTATTTTCCCTTCTGTCTGCCCACAACTGTTTTAGATTAAATGTAAAGAATGTGCTCTCCTTGCCCTCTCATACAGACCCATTCTTTTCACTTGTTAATAATTTATTTTCTTGCTAGATTTAATTTTCCTCACCCTCTGCTTAGCGACCAAGTAAAGTGAACAAATCATAAACTTGTTCAGTAAAGCCCAAAACGGCATGCATGACAAAGAAGACTGCACAAGTTTGACGAGTTAAACTGACTCATCAGCAGTTTTTTGGGATAATCTACGAAGGAAAGACAAAGCAACCTGGTCAAACTTTCCTCCTGCAGGACTGCTTTTCATTGCCCGAGCAAAAATAAACATGGAAAATCTTCCATGCCATGTTTTTCAGCCTTTCTTCTCTGCTTGACACACACTTAGCTCACAGCAAAGACGTGAAGTAGATCACAGGTGAAATGTAAGATAAAATGCATCGAGCGCCATCAATCCTTTAGGTGTTTGCCTTTATCAGCAAATGTAATCATGTTAAAACGTAATATTACCTGCTGCTGTTGTTTCCTGGAATGTTTTATGCAACAGTGAGTTTGGAGCACCTTTTGTAAAAGTTTTCCTTCAGTTCATGGTTTTACCCTGAGAACAAGTTTTCTGGCCGCCACAGTTCCTGCAGCTGCTACGGGCTTTGCAGCGAGCTCGGGAAACTGTTTGGGTGTGTCGGCCGACAGGTCAGGAGTCAGAGGACAAAAGAAAGGAAACACAGATGGAAGTTCAGGGGCTGATACTGAGCTACGCTCCCAAAGCTCAGAGCGTTCACCAGCAGAGCTGTTGGAGTTTTAATGAAAATCATCTGCTCGAGGAGGAGAACACGATGGGGGAGTTGGGCTTCATGTGTCAGCCCTGAAATTTATCAAGATAATATGCGGCTGTGTCGTTTAAAAATGTGCAACTCCTGTTTTGTTGATTTCAAATGTTTTGACGTTCGCTAAATGACTAAATGTTCGTCTGAGTCAAGAAAATCCTCCCTTCTGTGGTGTTTCCACATCTGTTGATAAACTTAGAATTAGACGGGGTTTTTTTACACCAAAGGCACAAATGCAACTTTTAAAACTTAGAAAAAGTTTAAATTAATTCATCAATTTTTAAAATCAACTATACTTCAATGTTGAACAATAAAGGTTGAAAATCCATCGAAGGGGCTGCAGAAAATCTATGGGTCAAATATCTCTTCATTTTTTCATTTTTTAGTCCGAGAACATTTGCAGCTGAAATGGAACAGTCCCATTTTGTTTTGTTCTTCATAAAACAACAGAATTTAGTAAAAATCCCTCCTATTCATAGGTTTTGTGTTCATTGGCTTACAGTTGGTTGGACGTTATAACGAAGCCGTTTGTGCTGTGCGGTGTCACATCAAAGCAGAATGATCCTTCCTGACCCGCTCTAAGCCGGGATTGGACTACTTTGTTCTCAGAACAGACTTGATTTTTTTTTAACCCATGTTCACAGAACACAGAGAGAAGTGTTTCCAAACTTTATTTTAACCAGAATGTTAACATTTTGTCTACAGAAGCAACGATAATGACGAAACGACGAAGAAAAAGGTCAACCTTGTGTTCGAGAAGATTCAGACACTGAAGTCTCGAGCCACAGCAAGCGCACAAAGCGACAGCAAAGTGAGTACCGTACTTTTTGGCATATAAGTTGCAAATTTTTTTGTTGCATAATTTGCATGTCCTGCGACTTATACGCCGAATTGACTTATTTATGGATTTTTCCCCCCATATTTATATTTTGAGGTTGTTTTCGTTAATTCTGACTGAAACTATTAAACACTACCATTTTCAGCCACTAGATGGCAGTAGTATGGCATGTCATTGTGTCACATAATAGGTCAAAGTGGCTGTTAATGACACAATCAGCTTGCCATAGTCTGACATCTTCGTACAGCTCGCCTGGAGCAACCGTCAAATCAGCTTCATTTCGGTGCACTGCCCCAGCGAAATGAAGCTGATTTGACCATTAAAGTGCATTTATTAAGTAAAAGTTCAACTGACTCACACCTTTACTATAATTTTGAGCAAACAAATAATTGTTTTTAAGTGTTAATCTTGTTAAATTCATGTTAAAATCCACCCGTGCATGCTCCCGCAGTTGCCATTTGGCAGCCAATCGATTTTTGGCACAACACCGGCCCATATTTCAGGGTTGTCAGCGGTGACGCATAATAGATGTGACTTATACGGCGATGCAACTTATTTATGGATTGTTCCACGTTATCAGACATATTTGGACTGATGTGACTTATAAGGCGGTGCGACATGTACGGCTGAAAATACAGTATTAATTTTCTTCAGAGGTGCATACAGATGGCTTTATTCTGTTTATGCCAGCTACATGTCTAAAGAACATGTTTAGCTTCAGCTGTTCTGCAGAAAATGACTGATGAGTTTGGGATAAGCTTCCAGCAGAGCAGCTCAGCTGACTCAGATTGGTTCGTTTTCAGGCGAGCTTGTTTAAGCAGAAAATTTTCAGCTGACTAATTGACTATCAGTTGAATTTCTAAAAACGGACTCATGTCCTTTTATTTAATTTACATTGTATTAAGAAAAATCTACCAGCTCTAAATCCAATACATGTCTTTATTTCAGTCATTGGACCTTTCTGCACAAACCAAAGAACTTCAGGATCAAAACGCTGAACTAGAAAAAGAGATCTTGGAACTGAAGAGGCAGCTGGACGAACAAATAACGGTAGCATCAGTAAAACTGCAGGTGTACATCTGATGCCAATCTGCTTATGTTGGCATCTCACATTATTGCTGAACTTGTTGTTCAGGAGCATCCTTTAATCATAGCGTTGCTTGAAAAACTTCTTGTTTAAATAAGTATTTTGAGACTGGTGTTTGGCTGTAGAGATGGCCCAGCTTCATATAAATGGACATTTATACAGACAGATTGTTAAAAGAACCATGAAAACCTTCTTACCTAACTGCTTAACATGGATGTAAACATAAATAAAACTTTTTATTTTCTGTCAGAAGAGTCAGGCTGACAGGAGGACAGCAGCAGGTCTGAAGGAGCTGCAGCAGGAGCTGCAGCGCTGCCAGGACGAGTGCAAACGTTTGAAAGACAAACTAACAAAGACAGAGGTCAACCTGCAGACTACAGTGGAGGAGTAAGTGGAGTCACACTTCTGGACTAGTCAGTAATGATTAACCAACTAGTTTACCTTTATGCTTTTAACCGTTTTGTTAGTGCAAGTCAGTGGCGGCTCCAGAGATATTTTTCTGCAGGTGCTAAGGGGGGGCTAAGCATTTTACTGAGGATGCTATGAAGGATCATTTGTTCTTTCAGTTTTTAAGGTCAATGTGTGTCATTCACATCACATGTGGTACATAAGGTGGAACGAAACTATGGACAGGGTCCCAGTTACATCCAACAAAAATACAATTTGTAAAGAAAAACAGTAAAAAAGATCCGAGACATGAAATAAGAAATACACTAAACTAAAAATACATTTGCACTACTAGTACGAAACAATGCGCCAAACAACAGCAGCACGAACATGAGTCTGTGTGAGCAGATGAGGACGAGTGAACACAGCAACATGAAATAGATCAGCAGCATGAGATCAGCAGCACATAACCAAATGGTATTACAGTGATTTGTTTTCACAGTGATAATTCAGACTAGGGGTTCATGAGTCTAACAACCTCGGGGTAGAAGCTTGTAGCCATAACGAAGGGTGAGATGGAGGAAGAAGGATGACACCTTTTCCATCTCAGCCCCACTACATTTGTTTTATTTATTTTTCATTCATTAAAGTTTGGCACCCACTGGTCAGTTTACTGACCAACAACAACTTAATCAATATATTCTACAAAGTACTTCAGTGACTGATTCTGATTAGTAAAGGGTGAATATGTTATTACAGGGAGTTCTATACCAGAACAAATGAATAATCATCCGAATAAAGCTGTCTTTTAAGTTTTATTACAAAAATAGTCAGACTAAAAATCAACAACAATAATAAACAAGCAATAATAATAATTCAGTCAAGGCTTAATTCTCTTGTCTAAGGCAAAATGAACTCTTTGAGCAGGAATTATTTCAGTTTTCTACGCGCATGAATTTAGATGCAGTGAGGCTATTTTAATAAAGCTTATTTTGGATTTTGGTTAAAAGTATTTACTTAGTGTGACCAGATAAGTCATTTATTATCACTGCAAGCCAGGAAATGATTTATCAAGTTGTATTAGCTAAAAATGGCATAACCAGAGGCATCATGTTACCAGTTTACCAGCATCACTCATCTTTGTGGGCTTCAGCTGGTGGATCAGATTGTTTTTGTTTTTTTACTCGATATAATCACTGATTTTTTTTTTTATTAGTTGTGTTTTGCGAGGAAAATATCACAACAACCACATGTTAAAGAATATTAACTCTAGATGAAAAAGAAAATAATCTGATATTTTCTTGGGGGTGCTAAGGGGGTGCTGTGACTTTTCCAGGGGGGGCTATAGCACACCCTAGCTCCCCCCTGGAGCCGCCTCTGGTGCAAGTGTTTTACTTCTATTTTCTTCAGCTGTGTTGCTTCGAGCTAAAACATTCACGCTGGACTGTTTGCTCCAGTAAACAACGGAAACGTTGGAAAACTGGTGAACTGTGTTTTATTGCTGCCCTTTTGACCTCGACTGACCTTTAAAGTATTCTGCACAAAGGGAGGTCGGCTCAGCATGCACCTCCCAGACTCGGGGCCTCCTCGTTTGTTTGAGTCTCTATATTCTACTCCTCACATTCAAATCTATCCACAACCTTGCCCCTCCTTATCTATCTGACCTCCTACAAATCTCCATCCCATCACGCTCTCTCAGATCCTCCTCTTCGCTACATCTCCATGTACCCTCTGCCCGCCTCTCCACCATGGGGAGCAGGGCCTTCACCTGCTCTGCCCCTCACCTCTGGAACGCTCTACCGCCAGACCTTCGAAACACCACCTCCCTTTCTCTGTTCAAGACTGCCCTGAAAACACATCTCTTTAGACTAGCTTATCATTAACTTTACTAAATGTATTTTTATTATCTTCCATTTTATAATCTTTATGTATTCTATATTTCAATTTGTCACTGATATTGTTTGATCTGTATTACACTTGGGTGTCCTGAAAGGCGCTTTTAAATAAAAATATTAATATTATTATTATTATTATTATTGTTATATATTAACACGCTTATCACGACTGCTTCAATATTCATTGATAAAACCAACAATTCTGCTCTAGTTCTGCTTAATACAAATCCAACACGTCCGACAGATTTTTAGATTGATATTTACAGATTGTTTCAT
>JBBPBX010057175.1:0-22521 GCA_038048925.1 Garcialebias charrua | reverse complement strand
TGATCTTAGAGGCTGAGACACAGAGACCACGGGAGATAAACAGAGCGCGAGCTGGTCATGTGACCGGGTCTGTTTTGACGGTGCCAGGTTAGCAGCTAGCTCAACAAGCTAACGTTCTGCGTGAAAAAGTGCATTATCTGATTTTTTTTAAAACAGTTGTGTCGTTAGTGATTTGAATTAATACAGAACCAGTAAAAATAATCACATTTTAAATCGCAATCGCAATTTATAGAAAAAAATCGCGATTAGATTATTTTCCTAAATCGTTCAGCCCTAGTGAAAACACACGTGTACTACGTTCGGCTGCTGCTGTTGCTCCTGCGTGCGCAGATGAACAACTCAGCGTTGGAGGCGAGTGCTGAACACTGAAGGAGTGACCCGAGCTCATCCTCGGTTCTGAAGAACCTTCTGACTCCGGACTGAAGTGTCTGTGCTCGTGCTGTTGTTAGCTCGTGCTAACATCACAACGCCGGCTAGCGGCCCGGCGTGGAGGCTGAACCGAGCCTGAGACGTCAGCTGATCCTCCACAGAAACCAGGATGAAGGTGCAATGAACCTGCGACTGAGCAGAACCCAGCTGGTAGGACCGGTTCTGAGGCGATCCGGTCCCAGCAGCTGGTTCTGTTCAGCTGGACTAGAGTCTTACCTATGAGTGCTTGGAAGAGGTTGCTCTGGAAGATGTCGATGACTCTCTGGACGGAGTACCGGAGCTGCCGGTCCTCGGTGTGGTTGAGCTTGTTGCGGTACTCCTCCAGCAGGAGCAGGGCCCGCTGCGCATCTGGAACACAGGAGGAGGAGCAGGAGGAGGCACAAACTGATCAACTGCTTCTCCTCACACAGATGAAAAACTCACACAGCTTCTAAATCTGACCCGATCCAGACCCTTGAATCAGAACCAGCAGGGTGGATTTAAAGCTAAGGTTCTGTCAGCGCTGCAGGGAGGAGAACCTGACCTCCTGCTGCAGAACCAAAGGTCCAAATGGTCTCAACTCAGATCGAAGACATTCTGATGCTGCTCAGTGATCCAGGGAGATAAATCTAACATCTGGACGGGTTCTTCTTGTTGAAACGTTTTTATCCAAAAGAGTTCTTCAGCAGGGCAGTGGATCCCAACCCTGGTCCCTGAGGAACACCATCATGCATGTTTTTTGTTTCCCTGCTCCAACACACCGGGTTCAATGAATAGGCTCTGTGCACAAGTGCCGTAAATCACTTGCGCATTGATAGGAAGCCGGCTTCCCAGCTTCCGGTCTAAGCCCCGTTCTCTGTTTACAAGAGCTGCCCAAGACACAAGTATCAGCTATGTTCATCGTATCGTTGATGTCTGGTCCCCTGCTCCGACAAGCAAACGTAATAAGGGATTTAAATTGCATATCTCAAGTTTCCTGCACAACTATGAGGGTAAGTAACGTTAGTTTGATCGCGTTGTGTTGTTGCTACCTGTTAGCGGCTAACGTTAGCCTATTAGCAACGCGATCTTTTTTTTGTGTACTCACGTTATAGAAACAGCTTTTCCACACTTAAACAAAACGGCTCATATTTTGTGATCCTTCTACAAACATGCTGCTCTTCTCAGTTTCATGCAAAAATCAGGAGACAGCTGTGAAGCTGTTGTCAGGACTCTGTCAGGTCCATGAAGAAAGCTGAAAAACCTCACCGTAGGGTGAAGCTAGGATTGTTCAGATGACAGTTTTAAGATTGCTGGTTCAGTAACCCCACGTTCCTGTTGTTAATGGGGATTTAGCTAAGATGGTAATTAAATGTCAGTGTGAGTCAATCTAGTACATTCAGCTACATGTTTACATTCTTGGTCTAATTATTTTGACCTCGTGTGTTTTTATGCAGCTCTCAGAAACTAAAGTCTTCACTCCCAGACTGCTCCTCCTGTTAGCACCCTAGGAAGCAACACCTCCATTGGTCGACTGCCAGGTTTGGGAGCACCTGTACCTCCACCATTCTCCTCCAGCTGGGACATGAAGGTTTCTGAATTTAACACCACCTCTCTGTCGTCACAGTTCAGCCGTAAGTTCATCAGTATCTGTGCAGTCTTGTTTGAATGTATGTGCGTGATATAGATTTAATTATTGTGTGTGTGTTTGCAGGTGACTTTGGCCTGCAGCCAGAGCCTTGTGCTGAGCCAGCTGGTTCAGAGACACTCCGGCCCCTCCTTGCCTCTGGCACGTCCATCTCAACAAGCAGCCCTTCTTCAGCGTCGTCTGCGCCCCAACACATCAGCACAGGCTGGCCTGGTTCTGGCTGCTGCTAAATACCTTATCAGTCAAAGCAATTACAAGATTTTTTTTGTAAAATTTTCAGCCCTCATTAATCTGTTTACCTACTTCGTAGCAGATTCCATAAATCAATAAAAGCTTTATTTTAAAGGTTTTTAGCATATGATTTCTTACCTGCAAAATCTTGACCTTCTATTTCACAATTAAAGTGTTCAAATATTGAAATACAGAGGATATTGTGTTGTTGTTACTGTGGCTATAAAACAAGACTAACAATAATTTAAAAAAAATCCAATTGAATGGATAATATATCTGTAATTTTCATTTAAGGCATTTGATTAATATGTTTGTTTAACTTTACCCTGTTTTTGACACTATCAAATAAACAAGGTTTTTCAAAGTTGGACCTCTCAAAAAACTTTATTTTTATTTTACATAGGTACAATAACAAAATTAATTTAAAAGATATCCACATACCAAAATACAGTGGTCAATAAAATGTTTAGGTACTGCACTTACAAAAATGTGACATTTATTTTTATTTACCTCCAAAGAAAACAGTACAACATGTTTCCATCAAGAATATCTACTTACAAATGTAAGACAATGTCAATATAAGTAAATGACAGCATTTTGTTTTTCTTCAAGACTGTGCCATCAGCTTTTCTGTCAAACTTCATATCTCCATTTCCTGACCAAAGAGAAGACTTTACTCTGGAGGAGCAGGGATGAAGGTGTTTGACACCGTAGTTCTGTACAGTCCAGGATAACTTGTGTGTCACTGTAGCGGCCATCAAAATCTTGTGCTGCAGCTCGGGGGCGGCTGCTGGTTATGGTGGGAGTTGGTGAAGACCAGACTCTGTGTGGAAGCGGAGGAAGGTGGTTCTCCTCCAACACCAGGCTTCTGCAGCAAAGAGGCGAGATAGCTTGTGCAGCACAGAGCCTGCAGAACCTAGATTAGTGTGTACAGTATTTACATGTCAGTACACTAACACACAGTGAACTAAAAACTCAATTTAATATACAATAAAATGACAAGTTAAACAGGTAAAATCAATAAAAATTGAAGTAAAATCAAGTCTCTATGGAGAAAACATTACCTTTGCCCAGGTGTGATATGGTTCTCAGCAGCAGGTGCACATGAGGGAGTGAAGACTTTAGTTTCTGAGAGCTGCATAAAAACACACGAGGTCAAAATAATTAGACCAAGAATGTAAACATGTAGCTGAATGTACTAGATTGACTCACACTGACATTTAATTACCATCTTAGCTAAATCCCCATTAACAACAGGAACGTGGGGTTACTGAACCAGCAATCTTAAAACTGTCATCTGAACAATCCTAGCTTCACCCTACGGTGAGGTTTTTCAGCTTTCTTCATGGACCTGACACAGAGCCCTGACAACAGCTTCACAGCTGTCTCCTGATTTTTGCATGAAACTGAGAAGAGCAGCATGTTTGTAGAAGGATCACAAAATATGAGCCGTTTTGTTTAAGTGTGGAAAAGCTGTTTCTATAACGTGAGTACACAAAAAAAAGATCGCGTTGCTAATAGGCTAACGTTAGCCGCTAACAGGTAGCAACAACACAACGCGATCAAACTAACGTTACTTACCCTCATAGTTGTGCAGGAAACTTGAGATATGCAATTTAAATCCCTTGTTACGTTTGCTTGTCGGAGCAGGGGACCAGACATCAACGATACGATGAACATATAGCTGATACTTGTGTCTTGGGCAGCTCTTGTAAACAGAGACCGGAAGCTGGGAAGCCGGCTTCCTGTCAATGCGCAAGTGATTTACGACACTTGTGCACAGAGCCTATTAATTACTTCATCAAGTTCTACAGAACCCTGTTAAACATCCATTGATTAAAATCGGGTGCGTCAAAGAACAGGGAAACAACTGAAACATGCAGGACAGTGTTCCTCAGGGAACAGGGTTGGGATCCACAGCAGTAAGGTTAAAATCAGACACTACTCTGAACAGCAGGACTTTCCACAGAGCAACTGTGTCAACTCTTGAAACGAAACTGTGCCTGCAGTCTAGGGCTGAACAATTAATTGCATTTGCAATAATATCGCAATTTGATCAAATGAGATTTTCTAATCACGAAGGCAGCAATTTGACTGATCACGTGACACAAATCTTTATCAACACTTTAAAAAAAACTCCACAAAGACATTTACGATGGTTGCATGGCTAGAATGACAACAACCAGTGCTTCAACTTCAAGTAAGCAAAGTATCAGCCGACAGGGATCACTGACCGAACTGTTTGAACTTCAAACAGTATTTTTTTATATCTAATTTTTTATATTTATTTATTAACTGTCATGTGAAGTTCAGACAGTAGTTAGGAAGTTCACTTAACATGTTTACTATTATGTTTATGAAACAAGAAAAAATAGAAATGGTGAAAAGAAAAGGCATAGATTTGTTTGCTTTATTGTAATCTCTGCTTTAAATAAATCTGACATTGTTTATTATAAAACAGATTGATTTATTGCTTCTGTTTGTTGAAAAATACTTGAGAAGATATTAAAAAATAATCGCGTTTTAAATTGCAATTGCAATTTATAGAAAAAAAATTTGCAATTAGATTATTTTCCAAAATCATTCAGCCCTAGTGCAGTCAACCTACTTCACATATGGGGAGCAATATTATAGGCAGAAACATGGGTGTGCTATGGGGTCTCCAGTTTCTCCTATTGTTGCCAACCTGTACATGGAGGAGGTAGAAAAGAGAGCCTTGACATCCTTTTCAGGGAGACCACCAAGTCATTGGTTCAGGTATGTTGACGACACCTGGGTTAAAATTAAATCTCAGGAAGTCCAACATTTCACTGATCACATCAACTCTGTGGATAAATATATCAAGTTCACACGAGAAGATGTAAAAAATGGCAGGTTGGCTTTCTTGGACTGTGAGGTCTCAGTTTCTGATAGAGGAAATTTGCAAACTGAGGTGTACCGCAAACCCACCCACACAGACCAGTATTTACAGTTTGACTCCCATCACCCTCTGGAGCACAAGTTAGGAGTCATCAGGACTCTGTATCACAGAGCAGACAGCGTCCCCACTAACGACCAGGAGGCTGCAGCACATATGGCCTCCAAAGAGACCCAGACACAGCGACCCATGGTGCACCAATGCCCCCGGTGGAATGGCACCGCTCAGCAGGAGGTAGGCAACCCGTAAAACAGACGCCTGTCCCACCACATCCACAATCCAACGTGGAAGACGCTGCCCGGAAAGGGCCTGCCCTCAGCGGGGCCTTGCGTATCAAACAAACAGACTGTCAGACCGTCGCACAGAAGCTGTGAGACTGACATATGCGTCCAGAGCCCGAACAGGCAGAGAGGCTCATCAGGCCCGTCTGCAGCAAAGCAAGCAAGCTGAATGGGCATAGAGTGGCATGCAGACGAGGCCACCATAGGAAGAATTCCCACGACAGGTCAGATAGTAACGCCAGAACCAGCAGGGTTCTAGCGGCAAAAAGACTCGTGAACAGACACATGTGCAGTTCACCCACCCGCTTTGCCAAAGCCATGGCAAGGAGAAAAGCAGTCTGTCCAGACAAGAACTCAAGGCCCATAGCCGCCAAAGGCTCAAACGGGGGAGAACGCAGCGCAGCGAGGACGAGAGGTCCCACACAGGCACGACAGGGCGCAAGGGAGGGCGCAAGCGCCAGGCGCCCTTAGAAACACAGAAACGTCCTTGTGACGGCCCCAACATCACACAATCCATAGCCGCACGCCAACAAGAGATGGCGGCCACATAAACTCTCAAAATGGACGGAGACCGGCCCGAGAGAGCAATGCCTGAAGGAAGGTCAAAATAACAGGATCTCCATGTCCAACATGACACCAAAAAAACCTCCCACATACGAGCGCACAGAAACCGTGTGGAAGGGGCCCATGCGGCAGTCATTGTATGCCCGACGGCGCTGGCATACTCCGAGAACGAGATGCCGGGCCTCGTAGCGGCCAAACCAGATCCGGAAGCAACCAGGATTGGAGTGCAGGATCCGACCCCCCCCAGCTGTGACAGGAGGCCTGTCCTGTAGGGAAGAGGTATCAGAGAGCTGCAACAGAGACTGAGCAGCAGTGGAAACCAGATCCTCCCCGGCCATAAAGGGGCTACCAGAAGAACCAGACATCCCCACTGAAGGACTCTCAGGAGAGTAGGGCCTATCAGGGGAAGCGGCGGAAAACATATTGCAGTTCTGACAATAAAGTTGACTTTGACTTTGACTTTTTGACCCGCGGCCAGTCGTGAGCCAGAGCGTCCTGACCCAGAGGACAGGCACCGTCCGCCACGGAGAACCAAGCAGGGCAATGCGTCATCTCCCGGGACGTAAATAGGGCCATAGTCGCCCTGCCGTAAGTCTCCCAAACGACCGCCACCACCTCCAGGCGGGGCCTCCACACCCTCGAGGGAAGGCGTTCCCGAGACAGAATTATCGGCCAGCACATTCCAACCCCTGGAAAGCGGGCCACCCCCAAGCTGTCAAAAAAAAGGTACAGCCTAGGGAAAGAGCACCTGGGTCAGCCACAGCAATGTCATTGACCGTGCCGCCCCCGATAGGTGACATGAGCAGCAGTCAGCTTACCCAACTAAGTAAGGTAAGCAACAAGGGGGGGTGCACAGCCGGGTAGAAAGGAGGGCAACGTTCGTAGAATGCCCCCGACACACTAGGGCGATGGGCGAGCAGTCATAGTGAGGGAGTCCAATGTGACCCAAGGAACGCGACCCCGTGAGACGGAACCAAGTCGGTCTGCAGCCAGTGCACACAAAGCTCTAAGGTCTACGCGACGGAGCAATGTGTGCAAGTCCGCCGCTACCCGAGTCCCTGTGGGCACACAGATGACCCAACAATCCAGGTAAGGCCGGGCCACCAGTCCCTTGGCCTGTAGGGGACGCAGAGCCGCAGCCACGCACCGCGTGAATACACGAGGGAACAGCATGAAAGTAAGCGTCCTACAAATCGACCAAGGCGAACCAGTCGCCTGGGAAGATCGCCCATGCCCATCCCCGATGCCCAGCATGTGAAGGGATAGCCTGTAAAAAAAAAACACGTCGAGACCCCTCAGGTCTAAACAGGGCGGAGTCCGCCACCTGAGTAAAAAAACCCTGGATCCTGCAGGGGGTCGACAAGCAATATAGCGCCCCCGGCCAGCAAGGAGTCCATCTCGCGGTTCAGAGCCTGAACCGTTACCCGTACGTGAATCACGATCACACAGGCTTGACCAGGAACGGGAGGGTGACAGTGGAACAGTAGCGTGCGACCCTGAGTCAGTGTAGACACGACCCATGGATCGGGAACGAGAGCAGTCCAACGACCGAGCTGGTCCAGGGCAAAACGTCCCATCGCCAGCTCCGTAACAGTTCCGAGTCCCCCGCCCAAAGAGGGTGGGAAGGTCACCGAGTGGACTGCCAAGGCTGACAAGTGACGTGAGCCAGACTCCCGGAAACATCCCACTAGCCAGAGGAAGGTCCCGCAGTAGGCCATGGTTGCCCGACAGAAGGCATAGACGGTGCCGGACAAGGCGTCGCAATCGTCTGCGATGAAGGCCGCCCAGCCGTTGCCTGGTATGGGAAGCCTGGGCTGACCGCTCCAGAGCCGAAGGCGCAACAGAGCCAACAACTCCCTAGGGACCACAGGAAAACTCAACAAGGTCCTATTACAGGCCTCGGTAAGAGGAGCCTGCACCAGCCAGACCTGGTGTCGTGCCTGGACAAGGGTAGACAGGGCACGGCCAATTTCCCGTGACAAAAGTGCAAACGTACGAAGAGACGCGTCCATCAAACGATGGGTAGGCGCATCAATCGCCAAGCCCTCTAGAGAGGCTGAGACCAGTAATAAAACGACAAGGAATTACCGCAAAGCAGACCATCAGTCACACGACACTGAGGTCAAGGACATCTAGCATTAGCTCCCAGAACCTCATCCGGATGAGGGATGCTATGGTAGACTCAACAGAGGGCACGACCCAAGCCAAACTTGGTCGTATCCTGCATTGCCGCCAAGGCCCTGCCATCAGAGGTCAACCGTGAAAAGGCTGCAGGGTCTGTCCAACAGGCAGGAACCCCTTCCATGCAGAGGGCAGATGGGGAACCAGAAGGGACGACCCAGTAGTAGGACGCTGAAAGAAAAAACATCGGAAGCATCAGGCTGGCTCCGTGGAGCAGCCAGACGCGACCGAGTGAGTGCAGTCCTCAAGCACCCACTATCGAACCTTCCGCTTCCGACAGAGCAGGAAAAGATACGTGAACAGGCAGCCGACACATGCAAGCCAGAGTCAAAGCATCCTGAAAATCAGCCAAGGACACCTTCAGGTGATCTGGTCCCAAGCGGGACACAGATTATTAGGGATGTGCCGATCAGGTTTTTTGAAATCGATACCGATACCGATCACCTATGTGTGACGATCACCGATACCGATCACAATTACCGATTGCCTATATGTGAGCCGATCACATAAACCGATCACCGATCACCGATCAAATGGCTTACCTGTAATTTATGAGTGCTGCTTCTGGCTACAAGATCTGAAAACTTTTCAGATCTTGTAGCCAGAAGCAGCACTCATGTTATTTTCAGAACCATAAAATCACCATAATTCAGACAAAAACATATTTTTACTAATTTATTTCAGAGAACAAAGTAAATAAAAGTAATTATCAACTGCATTATCAAAGAAAAATGTTTACCTTACTAACTTTCAATAAAAAAAAAAGGTTTTTTATTGTTTTTAAAAAAAACACATCTATTACTTCATATAAAAAACTAAAATACCCCATTTGCTACTTAAAGCTGCACTGTTGGCTGTTTTTACAAATGGCTTTATAAATACGTAAAGTATCATTATTATTATTTTTAAATAATTTCGTGCTTTTTTGAACAACTTCCTGCGGGAACCAGGTGGCGGTAATGCGCTTAATATGAGTTCGCCAACCGCCATTCAACTCTATAGAAGAAGAAGAAGAACCAGGAAATACCGCCTCCGCCATTTTACATTCAGT
This sequence comes from Garcialebias charrua, assembly GCA_038048925.1. Classification (NCBI taxonomy): domain Eukaryota; kingdom Metazoa; phylum Chordata; class Actinopteri; order Cyprinodontiformes; family Rivulidae; genus Garcialebias; species Garcialebias charrua. The sequence continues at coordinate 13,261 of JBBPBX010057175.1, read as the reverse complement.
TCCACACTCGGCACTCGGCTTTTGGAGGACTGTTTCTCCCATAAGAGGATGCCTCATACGGATAAATTAACTGGAAACACTCCCTGAACTCTGTGAATGTCTCAGGACTGGAGCAGCAGCCACGATCGCTCCGCCGAGCGCTCCTACAGCAGCTCATGGTATGAGCTAAGGCTAACATGCTAAACCGGACCTGCAGCAGACAGCCGGCTTTGTGCGATCAGAGGTTCCTGGAGCTCGCCTCGATGTCGGACTGGAAGCAGAAGATATCGGGGGACACCCAGCTAACTTGGAATAACAAAGCCGACAGCCTTTTTGAAGCCGCAGCTAAACTGGACTGCCCGTAACTGCGCAGCGGAGCGGACTCGGTGGGGCTACTCGGTGGGGCTACATGCTAACAGGTGTTGCTTATGGCGGCGCTGGCAGACGGCTTTTGGTAAGTTATTAAAACGTATTAAAACATTTTAATGACGAATTAGGTTTGTTGTGTTGAAGGACTTCGTTGAAATTCTTCCACGAGGTACTTTTTCGTCGCACGTTTTGCAGTTAGCAAACTTCGCATCACAGGCTCTGTGATCGGTAATTGAAGGCAAAAGCCGATCACATCCGCTTTAATGATTATCGGTGACGATTGATCGGTTTCCGATCGATCGGCACATCCCTACAGATTATGCCCATCCCCCAACCGGAGAGGGGTCAACAAATCCCGCAGACCGGTGCGTCCACCATCGCACGTTCACAGAACAGGGTCAGGTCGAGCTGAGATCGCCACGCTAGACACCAGTCGGGCGAACCGGACAGGAACCAGGTCGAGCAGACAATACCAAGGTCAGGTCGAGCTGAATCGCCACTCGTGACCGTAGCTAACAAGTGAACGGGTCAGGGAACCGGTAAAGCAGAGAAACGCCACCAGGCAGAGAACGCCCCAGGAGTTTCCGAATAGCCAGAAGGACGGAAGCAAACCGAGGCAAGACGAGCACAGCTGCACAACAGTGTTAAGGGTGAACGGGTCAGGGAACCGGTCAAGCAGAGAACGCCACCTGGAGTTCCTGAATAGCCCGTAGGACGGAACAACTGAATGAGGCAAGCCGAGCACAGCTGCACAACAGTATCAAGGGTGAACGGGTCAGGGAACCGGTGAATCAGAGAACGCCACCAGGAGTTCCTGAATAGCCCATAGGACAGAAGCAACAGAATGAGGCAAGCCGAGCACAGCTGCACAACAGTGTCAAGGTGAACGGATCAGGGAACCGGTGAAGTAGAGAACGCCACCAGGAGTTCCTGAATAGCCCGTAGGACGGAAGCAACTGAATGAGGCAAGCCGAGCACAGCTGCACAACAGTATCAAGGGTGAACGGGTCAGGGAACCGGTGAAGCAGAGAACGCTACCAGGAGTTCCCGCACAACAGCATGAAGCCTGAGGCCTAACGGCTGCAATTAAAAAATTCAGAAGCAGGCCTAACGGCTGCAATTAAACAATTCAGAAGCAGACCCGAGAACGGCTGCAATGAAACAATTCAGGAGCAGGCCTGAAAAACGGCTGCAATTAAATAAGCAAAAGCAGGCCTAAACGGCCGCAATCAAATAATGCCGAAGCAATATCAAAAGTAAGCCTGAAATGGCAGAATTAAACAATGTCAAAGCAAGCCCAAAAACGGTTGCAATTAAACAATATGAAAAAGCAGCCTAAACACGGCTGTAATCAAGCAATATCAAAAGTAAGCCTGAAATGGCAGAATTAAACAATGTCAAAGCAAGCCTGAAAAACGGTTGCAATTAAACAATATGAAAAACAGCCCAAAATGACTGCAATCAAGCAATATCAAAAAATAAGCCCGTAATGGCTGAATTAAACAATGTCAAAGCAAGCCTGAAAACGGTTGCAATTAAACAATATGAAAAAACAGCCTAAACACGGCTGTAATCAAGCAATATCAAAAGTAAGCCTGAAATGGCTGAATTAAACAATGTCAAAGCAAACCTGAAAAAACGGTTGCAATTAAACAATATGAAAAGCAGCCTAACACGGCTGCAACTAATATCAAAGTAAGCCTGAAACGGCTGAATCAAACAATGTCAAAGCAAACCTGAAAACGGTTGCAATTAAACAATATGAAAAGCAGCCTAACACGGCTGTAATCAGACAATACCAAAAGCAAGCCTGAAAAACGGCTGATACACAGGCAAGCCGAACACGGAGGTTGGCTTAACGCCGTGTCATCACAGAAAAAAAATCGAAGCGGAAGCGAACGCGCCACCGCCGACGAAAGCAAGAAAGAAACAACTCACCAATCGTAGGTCAAAGTTGTGATAAGGTAGAGCTCGCGCAGCCTCTGGAGGGTGAGAAAATCCCCACAGCTCCGACCGCAGTCGCGAGGCTAACAGCGACAAGCTAACAGTCTTACCACCGAAGCAACCTGCATGCGAGAAGATGAAGAGACTGGGCTACCGGTGTCACGTGTAAGGCTGCACTATTAATCGCATTTGCGATTATCTCGCGATATGTTAAAACGCGATTCACTAATCGCACGGGCTGCGATTTGACTGGTCACGTGACTTGGTAGTGAGCCGGTCTGGCCGCGCACAGCTCTGAGCGGAGCAAAACAGAGCAGGAGGGATGGGGGACACCGTGCGCTCCAACACTGTTGCTTCAGGCTCGACAGAAGGCATAAAAGTTATAAATTCAGGTAAGTTAGCTCATTTAAACGTGTAAACGGAGCGCGAGCTGGTCACGTGACTTGGTAGTGAGACGCGCCGAGCAGCAGGAGCTCAGCTGAGCGAGCAAAACAGAGCAGGAGGGATGGAGCAGACCGTGCGCTCCAACACTGTTGCTTCAGGCTCGACAGAAGTCATAAAAGTTATAAATTCAGATAAGTTAGCTCATTTAAACGTGTATCTGAGCTTAGACGCTGAGACACCGAGACTGCGGGAGATAAACAGAGCGCAAGCTGGTCATGTGACCGCGTCTGTTTTGACGGTGCCCGGTTAGCAGCTAGCTCAGCAAGCTAACGTTCTGCGTGAAAAAGCGCATTAATTATCTGATTTTTTTTTAAAAACAGTTGTGTCGTTAGTGATATGAATTAATACAGAACCAGTAAAAATAATCGCATTTTAAATCGCAATCGCAATTTATAGAAAAAAAATTGCAATTAGATTATTTTCCAAAATCGTTCAGCCCTAGTCACGTGCCTATATAGACTCACCGGTATCCCCGAGGGTCACACGTGACCATGTTGGTATAAATTCTCGACCTGCGCATGATGCGATATCCAGTGCTGTTAAGCACCGCCCTCTGGCGGTCAGTAGGGATGAAATAGAACTCATATTTACACATGCAGTCAAATCAAACTCCAGTCGCTGCGTATCAGACACATTAATTAACCAACAGTGTTTATTAATAAATATTACACATCAGTTTTTACTTTTGATTAAATGTGTCTAATAAGCATTAATTTATTTATTAATGTTTATTAATAAATTTAAAGTTGTATTTCAGTTTTGTTTATCTGAGCCTTCTTATTCTTCTATAATGATGTTATAACTACCTGTGGTAGTATAAAGTTAAATTTAACTAGAAGGAAACTAAACTTCTTGCATCAACTTCTATTAAACTGAATTTAGTAACAGAATGTTTGATGTTGATGGTTACAGAATATTCAACTTTATAACAGAATGTTTGATGTTGATGGTTACAGAATATTCAACTTTATGAACAGAATTGTGAGTTTGATCCAGGTTATTAACTTTGTATTTTCTGTCGTCACCTGCAGGTTCTGATGTTCTGACCCAAACAGCCCAGAGGTGACCTGAAGCTTCAGCCTCATTTGGTTCCCTTAAGCTGGACCAGATGAGCAGAACTTAATTAATCTGCAGCTTTTTATTTCATAAAAACTAAACGAATTGTTAAAATTGAATAGTTTTCATTTGATACTATTTCTATCTAAACATGTGATTCTTGACCTGCCATTGTGTATCTGTTACTACCAAACCCAGGCGGTCGAAGCAGATAACTGTTTGTCCTGAGCCTGGTTCTGCTAAAGGTTTCTTCCTCATGAGGGAGTTTTTCTTTCCACTGTCGCCTTCATGCTTGTTCAAGATGAAAGTTCTGTGATGGAGTTCAACTCAAAGCAGTCTGCTCCTCACACAATGTTAAATTATTATTTTTATATATAAATGTTTCTGTTAAATTATTATATATATAAATGTTTCTGTTAAATTATTATTTTATATATGAATGTTTCTGTTAAATTATTATTTTTATATATAAATGTTTCTGTTAAATTATTATATATATATAAATGTTTCTGTTAAATTATTATTTTATATATGAATGTTTCTGATCTTAGACGACTTCTGTTTGACTTGGAGCTTTAGACATGAATTGAAAATTAATTGAGCTGGAGGTTTTTTTGGACTGGAATTAAGCTTTCTCAGACTTTAATAATGTTCCATTAAATAAAAGATGAACAACATTAAATAAATAACTTGTTAGTCAAATATAACTTTGCTTTAGGGTGAATTGATCAGTTTTATACAAGAAACATGTGTTTGTTGTGTGTTCTTTTTTTATAAAATGAATAAATAAATAAATGAAAATGAAAATTGATCAGTTTTAATTGATTTAAAGCCTCATTTTTACACTTAAACTTATAAACAAATGAAATGTTTTAAAGTGTCTGTGACATCATCTTCCTTCTTTTCATGAAATGATAGAAGATATATATGTTGTTTCATTCAACTATGTTCGTTTTTGCAAACAAAATGATAAATTAATAATGAAAATTCATCTCAAACTGAGATTTAAATTAAAATCAGTGTTTCTTCTTGGAATATCCGACTACACACGAATGCAACATCTGTGACGTAGGAGGATGAACCTCGAGTCTGCGTGTGCCAAGATAACATCAATTCTCTGCCAGGTCGCCTTTTTTTTTATAATGCCGTTACGTTGTGTCGCATTTGGGTGTTCTAATGTCATCAGTGAACAAGTGAGCCTTTTCACTTTCTCAAAAGATGAAATACTTCGTCAAGTATGGAATAAATAAAGCTGCCCCCGCTCTCGGAGCTCCCTCGCTTCCTGAACAGGTAAGACAAAAATAAACACGGGTGCAGACCTAAATTAAAACCTGTTGTTTCTGCTCATCTAACTTACTGCTTCCAAAACTGAAGACAAATAGCTCAAATCTTCACTTAGATTGATAATTTTGTCGTTTATTGTCCGCCACGAATATTTAATAGGGGCGTTCTAAAGACGTTCATCCTCCTACGTCACAGATGGTGCATTCGCATGTACAGTAGTCGGATATTCCAAGAAAAACACTGATTTTAATTTTAATCTCAGTTTGAACGGAATTTTCATTAATTTATCATTTTGTTTGCAGAAACGAACATAGTTGAATGAAACAACATATATATCTTCTATCATTTCATGAAAAGAAGGAAGATGATGTCACAGACACTTTAAGGCTCTTTTATCTCTTTTAATTTGCAGTAAAAATCATTTATATTTTCCTCTGGTCACAACCAGAACCAGATTAAAGCTAAACCAGAATAAAGCTGAACCATATTAAAGCTGAACCATATTAAAGCTGAACCAGATTAAAGCTGAACCAGATTAAAGCTGAACCAGATTAAAGCTGAACCAGATTAAAGCTGAACCAGATTAAAGCTGAACCAGATTAAAGCTGAACCAGATTAAAGCTGAACCAGATTAAAGCTGAACCAGATTAAAGCTGAACCATATTAAAGCTGAACCATATTAAAGTTGAACCATACTAAAGCTGAACCAGATTAAAGCTGAACCAGATTAAAGCTGAACCAGATTAAAGCTGAACCATATTAAAGTTGAACCAGATTAAAGTTGAGCCAGATTAAAGTTGAACCAGATTTAAATTGAACCAGACTAAAGCTGAACCAGATTAAAGTTGAACCAAATTAAAATTGAACCAGATTAAAACTGAACCAGATTAAAACTGAACCAGATTAAAGTTGAACCAGATTAAAGTTGAACCAGATTAAAGTTGAACCAGATTAAAGTTGAACCAGATTAAAGTTGAACCAGATTAAAGCTGAACCAGATTAAAGCTGAACCAGATTAAAACTGAACCAGATTAAAGCTGAACCAGATTAAAGTTGAACCAGATTAAAACTGAACCAGATTAAAACTGAACCAGATTAAAGTTGAACCAGACTAAAGCTGAACCAGATTAAAGTTGAACCAAATTAAAATTGAACCAGATTAAAGTTGAACCAGATTAAAGTTGAACCAGATTAAAGTTGAACCAGATTAAAGTTGAACCAGATTAAAGCTGAACCAGATTAAAGCTGAACCAGATTAAAACTGAACCAGATTAAAGCTGAACCAGATTAAAGTTGAACCAGATTAAAACTGAACCAGATTAAAACTGAACCAGATTAAAGTTGAACCAGACTAAAGCTGAACCAGATTAAAGTTGAACCAAATTAAAATTGAACCAGATTAAAGTTGAACCAGATTAAAGTTGAACCAGATTAAAGCTGAACCAGATTAAAGCTGAACCAGATTAAAGCTGAACCAGATTAAAGCTTAACCAGATTAAATCTGAACCAGATTAAAATTGAACCAGATTAAATAACTCAGGGTTTAATTTGGGTTAAAACTGTCAGCTCATTTTTAATAGTTCAACTTCTGCAAACTTTGTGGATTTTTTTTTCAACATGAAATAAGTTATTTATCTTCAGTAAGTTCTGGAGTTGTTAGTTATAATATTTAGAATTTTTTAGTTGTCGTGTTTTAGGTGTGAATGTGAATCTGACGACGCTGTAAAGGTTTTATTTATTTTCAGAGTTTATTTTTAGTTCAACAAGGTGCCCCATTTAGAACTTGTTAGCATCAGAAGCTAACAGGCTAGCTGCACTTAACTCACTTGTCCCGGCTCGGTTCGGCTCGGTTCGGACCGACAGAAGAGCACGTGACCCGTGTGGCTCGGTGCTGCTCGTGTCACTGTTTGTTTGTGTTTGTTTGTTTGTGTATTCGAGCTGAGGACAGACTTTGTCCCGCAGGTTAGCCCAGCAGCTAGCTTCACCTCCCGCGGGGCTCAAGGCTTACCTCTCTTCCTGACTGGCATGTTCTGGTTCTGGCTCGGTTCGGCTCTAAGGACCTGGTGGCCTCATGCAGGACGGGTTATTCCAGCTGGGGGATCCTGCTCCGAGAAAATCCAAGTTCCGTCCGAACCGAACTTGGTGAAAACGGACCTGGTCCAACCAGAACCGGTCCTGCGGGCGGAACCAGCAGAACCCGAGTGGTCCCGGTCCAAACGGTCCAGAGCAGGTGAGCTCCGGTGAAGACACCGACCCTCCGAGCAGCGCCTCCCCGCCCGAGAGGCTCCCTGCGCCGGCGAGCAGCGCTCAGGCTGACCCGGTCCGGTCCGGTTCTGCAGCCGCTGTGCGCCAAAGTCCGGCTCGAACCCGCCCAGTTTCCGTGCAGGCGGAGAGCCAGGAGCAGCAGGAGGAGCAGCAGGAGGTGCAGCAGGGGGAGCTCTGCTCCTGCTGCAGAGGAGCCACAAGGTCCAGATCACAACAAACTTCACGGTTCCGACCCAAACCCGTCCGAGCCCACCCGAACCAGACACACGTGAGCCTGAGAGCTGCAGTCGTGTCAAACTTCTCTTCCTCCTCCTCTTCCTCTCCTTCTCCTGCACCTCCTCCCCACAAACTCCAAACTTTCCTCCAAAATGGCGACTCAGGAGCAGCGAACGTAAAGCACGTGACTCGTGAGAGGCTCCTCCCCCTGCGACCTGCTGCCCAATCAGAGAGCTCACCTTCAGGTCAGCTCACCTCCTCTCTCCTGCCGGAAGAGGAGGAGGAGGAGGAAAAGTTTGGGACTCCAGGAGGCAGAGAAGAAGATAAATGTTTGTTTGTTTACAAACCAACGTTCTGAGAGAGAAATAAACAACAAACAAAACTTCAGACTGAACTAACTTCATGTTTGATTTGAAGCAGTCCAGATGTTTGTTCATGAAACTTGAGTTCACAACAGAAATGACCGTATTATCCGGAGTATAGGTCGCACCTTTTTATGTTTTTTTCAAGGCCTGTGACCTATACTCAGGTGCGACCTATATATGGCTTGTTATTGTGGCAATCGGTGTTTTAAATTAACAATATTATATTTGTACCAACAGCGCCACCTGGGACTTTCACCCAGGAAATCAAATAACACGCAGGTGTGTTTGCAATAAGCAAGAGACAAGGTTCCAAGATATTGATAATTTATTAAAAACTATAAAAACAGAGGAATACCCGTCTGTAGCTGAAGATCTAAGAAAGAAAATGACAAACTATCATTTCCAAATAAGGAAATAAATAATTTAAACAAAAGACAAAGAGAAAAGTGCACAAGCTACTAATAAAATACAGGTAAAAAACTCCATAAAATAAACTATAAAATCCAATAAGGGTCACAGCAGCAGTCAAGCAGGTGCTGCGTAAAAGCCTCGCTCCCTCTTCTGTCTCGTGACTGTCGTGGCGTGGGTTTGTCCAACGCCGCTTCCAAATGTTTGTACGAGCAGCGTCTCTGAGGTTATTTCAAAACCCAGCAAAGCAGCAGTGGTGATTGGGGAAATAAATCTACAATTCACAATAAAATAGTTTAGAGCAAATTGATTTACATAAAGCTCATGATTGTTTCCACATACCGATCAGGCTTTCTCCTCACTCCCGCACAAATGGGAACGCTCACAGCAACACACTGGCAGGAGGAGTCACTTCACTCGCCATTAACAAGATTGTAAATGCGCTGACAATTATCTGCTGATATAAAAATAAATTACTACACATTTGGAGCTAAGGTAGATGCGCAGGAAGCCAACCTCACCTGTACTCAGCATGCAGCAAATGTAACACGGAAGCGCAGTGTGACGCGTCCGTAAGCAGGCGTCTTTGAATCGCTGAAAAGACGTATCAACAAGACCCTTACGCAACCTACGCTCTTTTATAGTGAGCGCCACTAATGTTATTGGCTGAGCAAGCAATTATCCTGGCAGCAGGTGGAGTCTTCACCTGCTTCCTTCTACATTCTACCCCCTCTTTTTGTGTCGTCGTCCCGACGACTCAGCTCCAAGGTCTAAAAAAAGCAAAAATAGAACTGGCTGTTGGATCAGCAAAGCCTACAGCCTGGGGAGCTTCATTTGCTGATCTGGGAAGGTGATTAATATTAGAATGCTGATCTGTAGTCGACCTTACTGGCCGACGTAGAACTGGTTCACTTGGGACCAGAGAACAACTGGGTGAACGATCTAGAGGCTCCAATCCCTCCTGAGTGGAAATACCAGATAGACCTTTCAACTGGGGTTGTGGGTCACCTAACCCAACCACTACTCTAGTTGGAGCTGGAGGATCTTCGTTCCTCAAAACAAACAAATCCTTATCACCCAATAGCTCATCCTCAGATCGGCAGTGATCACTGAGCGATGCACTGGGAACAGTAGCACCTTCTGAAGGCTCCTCTACCACTGCCTTCAACAAAATGTGATTAACATTTCTAGTTTTGGTGAGGTCACTTAATGGTGCGATGGTATACACTGAACCTCCTTCAGCGGGTTCCCTGAGGACTTTGTACTTCTCTAGGCAGTATAGGTCATGGATCTTATGACGTCCTCGTGGGGTCAAATCCCGCAACCATACCAGCTGACCAACACTCAGGGGGACGTTGTGGACTCGCTGGTCATGGTTGTTCTTTCGGCGCTCCGTGGCAACCTTCAACCTCCCATGAGCACCCTCAAAAGCTACCTGCAGGTGGGCCTGATGCTCCTGGATCCAATCATGAACACTTCCAGCCACAGGCTCCTGAACTCTTTCTAGAAGGAAGTCAACCGGCAGACGAGGTTCCTGCCCAAACATTTAAAAAAATGGTGATTCCCCAGTTGCCTGGTGTGGCGTAGTGTTATACGCATACAACACATGTGGTAAACATGCACTCCAATCCCTTTTCCGAGAAGGTGGCAATGTTCGCAGTAGGCCATGAAGGGTTCGATTAAACCATTCACACTGACCATTACCGGATGGATGGTACGGTGTGGTGCGTGATTTTTCCATGCCGTATAACTGGCACAACTGTTGGATGAGTGAACCTTCAAAGCTACGGCCCTGATCCGAATGTATTCGGACAGGTATCCCGAACTTTAAAAACCACTCCTTCACCAAGACCTGTGCTACGGTTGACGCACGCTGGTCCCTAGTAGGAAAAGCAAGTGTGTACTTGCTAAACACATCTTTCATAACCAGTACATTCTCCAATCCATTATGACTAGGTTCCAACATAGTGAAATCAATGGCTAGAATCTCATTAGGTTGTGAAGCCAAGAAATGCCCCATGAATGCACGAGCCTGTGGCTGCGACTGTTTTGCTACCTGGCATCTCTCACAGGTCTGGCACCATTGCTCCACATCTGCAGACATGCCTGGCCAGTAACAGCGTTGGCGTAGGAGCTCTAATGTTCACTCTACACCTTGATGGCCATGCTCCTGGTGAACCTTTTTCAAGTTTCCTCCTTTAAAGAGGTTGGCAACACCAATTGAAGGATTGCCTTACCACCAGCAGGTTTGAACACCTGCCGGTACAAAATGCTATTCTCTTCGACCAACCTATCCCACTGTCGGAGTAACACCAGAACTTGCTGGGATACCCGTTTACGCTCTTGTGCAGTGGGATGGCGTTTCTGCTTCCAAAAAAACAAAAACTCTTGTATGGTTGGGTCAGTCTGCTGAAAAACACCAATTTCAGTGATAGTATGGTTGGGCAGGGCCATAACAGCCACTTGAGTAACCTCCCTTTGCTGCCCCTGCAAAACCTCTCTCAAGGGTTCAGGAAGGACTGTACCAGTGACCATCATTTCCAAGTCCTGTACACCAACGGGATGCTGCCTTGACAATGCATCAGCATTCCCGTTGGCTCTGCCAGAACGATATTTGATTTCAAAATCAAATAATGCCAACTGGGCCGCCTAGCGCTACTCTGTTGCTCCCAAGTTGGCTGAAGCCAAATGACTTAATGGATTGTTGTCGGTAAAGACAACACACTTATGCCCCAAGAGGTAATCTCGAAACTTTTCGGTCATGGCCCACTTCAGCGCCAAAAACTCCAATTTCATGGAGCTATAATTCAGCATATTGCGCTCCGTATGCCTTAAGCCACGGCTTGCATAAGCAATTGGCCTCACTTTACCTTCCTGCTCTTGGGAAAGCACGGCCCCCAACCCACCGTAACTTGCGTCCACCTCCAAAATAAAAGGAAGTGAAAAATCTGCATAACCCAACACTGGTGCCGTTGTCAACCGGGTTTTCAGTTCTTCGAAGCCGTTTTGGCACTCTTCTGTCCAGCCCTGAATGATAGTCTGCTCTGGTCGTCTCTTTGACCTGGTGCCCCCTAGCTTTGCAACCAACCTATGAAGAGGAGTAGCTAATTTTGCAAAGCCCTCCACAAAACGGCGGTAATAGCTAGCAAACCCAAGAAAGGATCTTAGGTCAGAAACTGTGGTGCGGGGTAACCAGTTAGCTACAACCTCAGTTTTGCTCGGATCGGTTGCAACACCCTTAGCAGAAATTACATGCCCTAAATATTTCACCTCAGGCCTGAAAAAGGCACATTTTGTTAGCTTCACTTTAAGACCTTCACCTTGAAGTTGGCTCAAAACTACTTCCAACCTCTCCAGATGTTGTTGGACTGGAGGAAAACATGACAATGTCATCAAGGTACAACAAGAGGCTTTTGCACTGCTGATCACCAAATAATCGCTGCATCAACCTTTGAAAGGTGCTAGGTGCATTACAGGGCCCAAAAGGCATGCGATTCCATTCGAAAAGACCAAATGGGGTACAAAATGCAGTTTTAGGTCGGTCTACTTCTGTTACGGGCACCTGGTTATACCCGCTCACCAAAGCCAAAGTTGAGAACCAATGTGCACCCCCCAGTGCATCCAGAGATTCCTCTATACGAGGAAGGGGAAAGGCATCTTTTCTAGTCTTAGCATTGAGATGCCTGTAGTCAACGCACATACGTAATGTCCCATCCTTTTTTTTACTAGCACAATGGAGCTAGCATATAGGCTGTTACTTTCCCTTATTACTTGTGCATCAAGCAATTTATGGATGTGCTCTTTAGCAGCCTCATACTCGGAGAGAGGTATGCACATGTAACATTGTTTGACAGGTGTTTCATCCAAGAGGGGAATATCGTGGGTAACCAAATTGGTACACCCCAAATCTCCATCATATACAGAAAAGACTGAGCTATACCTTTCAAGTAAAGCTCTTACTTCACGCTGCTCCTCAGCTGACAAGCCAGTCACATCTAGTGATTTTATCTGATCCTGGACTGAATGAGTTGAAATTTGTTCTCCCATCGAAGCCATACCCGATGGTACTGCTTGAACACCTGCAGGCAAGCTGACAACATGGACAGCACTTAATGTACCAATGCGGGTACGAGGGTGTAACACCACCTCTGTATTTCCCACATTCACAATGGGGATGTAAGCAGTCTCCCTTGTGACCTGGATCAGAGAAGGTGAAATAAGGAGTCCAGCTGGCAAGCCTGAGTCCAAAGATTCAAACAAAACAGCTTTATCCAAGTAGCTCTCGGAACATGTGGCTGGCACAGTCTTTAGTGTGCCACCTGGAATATGGTGAACCCTCTCACCACACACTTTTACACCACCGACAACATCGTCCGAAGATTGAGTGGTAGCATGATGGCATCTGTGGAGAGCCAGTTTAATGGACTCTGGGGCAGCAGAGACAGCAGGTGAGTTAAACAAAGTTGAACCATGGTGTCTAAAAAGCTTGCCATAACAATAACTAATTATATTCATCCCCAGAACACCTGGAGCCTGCCATGACACAACACCAGGGGGATCTTTGACCACCAATACCCCACACTGGTGAACGAGTTTACCACAGAGTTCAATATCTAACTCTAGATAACCAATGTAGGGAATAGCAAGGCCATTGGCAGCTCTGAGTTGAAGCCAGAGTGACATGACTGCAGTTTCTCCTGGCCCCACAGCCCAAAATCTTGGGTAAAAAAATTATCTGTAACTGTAGACACCATAGAACCAGTGTCTACCAAACAAGGGACTTGAACCCCTCCCATGTTCACATCTAAATGTGGACAAGATGACACAAGCTTCGAACCTTCCTGAAAAACACCCTTTCTGGAGCCGACAACTACCCCATCCGAATCTTGGCTCAATGACTCGGTGGGAAATAGTTTTCCGACAACTGAGTT
>JBBPBX010057174.1:0-22522 GCA_038048925.1 Garcialebias charrua | reverse complement strand
TAAACAATGATCATAATAATGATCTAAACAATGATCTAAACAATGATCATAATAATCTAAACAATGATCATAATAATGATCTAAACAATGATCTAAACAATGATCATAATAATGATCTAAACAATGATCTAAACAATAATTATAATAATGATCTAAACAATGATCATAATAATGATCTAAACAATGTTCTAAACAATTATCATAATAATGATCTAAACAATGATCATAATAATGATCTAAAAATGATCTAATGATTATAATAATGATCTAAACAATGATCATAATAATGATCTAAACAATGATCTAAACAATGATCTAAACAATGATCATAATAATGATCTAAACAATGATCATAATAATGATCTAAACAATGATCTAAACAATGATCTAAACAATGATCATAATAATCTAAACAATGATCATAATAATGATCTAAACAATGATCTAAACAATGATCATAATAATGATCTAAACAATGATCTAAACAATGATCATAATAATGATCTAAATGATGATCTAAACAATGATCATAATAATGATCTAAACAATGATCATAATAATGATCTAAAAATGATCTAATGATTATAATAATGATCTAAACAATGATCATAATAATGATCTAAACAATGATTATAATAATGATCTAAACAATGATCTAAACAATGATTATAATAATGATCTAAACAATGATCTAAACAATTATCTAAAAAATGATCATAATAATGATCTAAACAGTGATCATAATAATGATCTAAACAATGATCTAAACAATGATCATAATAATGATCTAAACAATGATCATAATAATGATCTAAACAATGATCTAAACAATGATAATAATAATGATCTAAACAATGATCTAAACAAAGATCATAATAATGATCTAAACAATGATCTAAACAATGATCATAATAATTATCTAAACAATGATCTAAACAATGATCATAATAATGATCTAAACAATGATGATAATAATGATCATAATAATGATCTAAATGATGATCTAAACAATGATCATAATAATGATCTAAACAATGATCATAATAATGATCTAAAAATGATCTAATGATTATAATAATGATCTAAACAATGATCATAATAATGATCTAAACAATGATTATAATAATGATCTAAACAATGATCTAAACAATGATTATAATAATGATCTAAACAATGATCTAAACAATTATCTAAAAAATGATCATAATAATGATCTAAACAGTGATCATAATAATGATCTAAACAATGATCTAAACAATGATCATAATAATGATCTAAACAATGATCATAATAATGATCTAAACAATGATCTAAACAATGATAATAATAATGATCTAAACAATGATCTAAACAATGATCATAATAATGATCTAAACAATGATCTAAACAATGATCATAATAATGATCTAAACAATGATCTAAACAATGATCATAATAATGATCTAAACAATGATCTAAACAATGATCATAATAATGATCTAAACAATGATCATAATAATGATCTAAACAATGATCTAAACAATGATCATAATAATGATCTAAACAATGATCATAATAATGATCTAAACAATGATCTAAACAATGATCATAATAATGATCTAAACAATGATCATAATAATGATCTAAACAATGATCTAAACAATGATCATAATAATGATCTAAACAATGATCATAATAATGATCTAAACAATGATCTAAACAATGATCTAAACAATGATCTAAACAATGATCATAATAATGATCTAAACAATGATCTAAACAATGATCATAATAATCTAAACAATGATCATAATAATGATCTAAACAATGATCTAAACAATGATCATAATAATGATCTAAACAATGATCTAAACAATGATCTAAACAATGATCATAATAATGATCTAAACAATGATCATAATAATGATCTAAACAATGATCTAAACAATGATCATAATAATGATCTAAACAATGATCATAATAATGATCTAAACAATGATCTAAACAATGATCATAATAATGATCTAAACAATGATCTAAACAATGATCATAATAATGATCTAAACAATGATCATAATAATGATCTAAACAATGATCATAATAATGATCTAAACAATGATCATAATAATGATCTAAACAATGATCTAAACAATGATCATAATAATGATCTAAACAATGATCTAAACAATGATCATAATAATGATCTAAACAATGATCTATACATAAACAATGATCTAAACAATGATTATAATAATGATCTAAACAATGATCATAATAATGATCTAAACAATGATCTAAACAATGATCATAATAATCTAAACAATGATCATGATAATTATCTAAACAATGATCTAAACAATGATCATAATAATGATCTAAACAATGATCTAAACAATGATCATAATAATGATCTAAACAATGATCTAAACAATGATCATAATAATGATCTAAACAATGATCTAAACAATGATCATAATAATGATCTAAACAATGATCTAAACAATGATCATAATAATGATCTAAACAATGATCTAAACAATGATTATAATAATGATCTAAACAATGATCATAATAATGATCTAAACAATGATCTAAACAATTATCAAAACAATGATCATAATAATCTAAACAATGATCATAATAATGATCTAAACAATGATCTAAACAATGATCATAATAATGATCTAAACAATGATCTAAACAATGATCATAATAATGATCTAAACAATGATCTAAACAATGATCATAATAATGATCTAAACAATGATCTAAACAATGATCATAATAATGATCTAAACAATGATCTAAACAATGATCATAATAATGATCTAAACAATGATCTAAACAATGATCATAATAATGATCTAAACAATGATCTAAACAATGATTATAATAATGATCTAAACAATGATCATAATAATGATCTAAACAATGATCTAAACAATTATCATAATAATGATCTAAACAATGATCATAATAATGATCTAAACAATGATCTAATGATTATAATAATGATCTAAACAATGATCATAATAATGATCTAAACAATGATCTAAACAATGATCTAAACAATGATCATAATAATGATCTAAACAATGATCATAATAATGATCTAAACAATGATCTAAACAATGATCATAATAAACAATGATCATAATAATGATCTAAACAATGATCTAAACAATGATCATAATAATGATCTAAACAATGATCTAAACAATGATCATAATAATGATCTAAACAATGATCATAATAATGATCTAAAAATGATCTAATGATTATAATAATGATCTAAACAATGATCATAATAATGATCTAAACAATGATTATAATAATGATCTAAACAATGATCTAAACAATGATTATAATAATGATCTAAACAATGATCTAAACAATGATCTAAAAAATGATCATAATAATGATCTAAACAGTGATCATAATAATGATCTAAACAATGATCTAAACAATGATCATAATAATGATCTAAACAATGATCATAATAATGATCTAAACAATGATCTAAACAATGATCATAATAATGATCTAAACAATGATCTAAACAAAGATCATAATAATGATCTAAACAATGATCTAAACAATGATCATAATAATGATCTAAACAATGATCATAATAATGATCTAAAAATGATCTAAACAATGATCATAATAATGATCTAAACAATGATCATAATAATGATCTAAACAATGATCTAAACAATGATTATAAAAATGATCTAAACAATGATCATAATAATGATCTAAACAATGATCATAATAATGATCTAAACAATGATCTAAACAAAGATCATAATAATGATCTAAACAATGATCTAAACAATGATCATAATAATGATCATAATAATGATCTAAACAATGATCATAATAATGATCTAAACAATGATCTAAACAATGATCATAATAATGATCTAAACAATGATCTAAACAATGATCATAATAATGATCTAAACAATGATCTAAACAATGATCATAATAATGATCTAAACAATGATCTAAACAATGATCATAATAATGATCTAAACAATGATCTAAACAATGATCATAATAATGATCTAAACAATGATCTAAACAATGATCATAATAATGATCTAAACAATGATCTAAACAATGATCATAATAATGATCTAAACAATGATCTAAACAATGATCATAATAATGATCTAAACAATGATCTAAACAATGATAAATAATGATCTAAACAATGATCATAATAATGATCTAAACAATGATCATAATAATGATCTAAACAATGATCATAATAATGATCTAAACAATGATCATAATAATGATCTAAACAATGATCATAATAATGATCTAAACAATGATCTAAACAATGATCTAAACAATGATATAATAATGATCTAAACAATGATCATAATAATGATCTAAACAATGATCTAAACAATGATCTAAACAATGATCTAAACAATGATCATAATAATGATCTAAACAATGATCTAAACAATGATCATAATAATGATCTAAACAATGATCATAATAATGATCTAAACAATGATCTAAACAATGATCATAATAATGATCTAAACAATGATCATAATAATGATCTAAACAATGATCTAAACAATGATCTAAACAATGATCTAAACAATGATCTAAACAATGATCATAATAATGATCTAAACAATGATCTAAACAATGATATAATAATGATCTAAACAATGATCATAATGATCTAAACAATGATCATAATAATGATCTAAACAATGATCTAAACAATGATTATAATAATGATCTAAACAATGATCATAATAATGATCTAAACAATGATCTAAACAATGATCATAAACAATGATCTAAACAATGATCATAATAATGATCTAAACAATGATCTAAACAATGATCATAATAATGATCTAAACAATGATCATAATAATGATCTAAACAATGATCTAAACAATGATCATAATAATGATCTAAACAATGATCATAATAATGATCTAAACAATGATCTAAACAATGATCTAAACAATGATCATAATAATCTAAACAATGATCATAATAATGATCTAAACAATGATCTAAACAATGATCATAATAATGATCTAAACAATGATCTAAACAATGATCATAATAATGATCTAAATGATGATCTAAACAATGATCATAATAATGATCTAAACAATGATCATAATAATGATCTAAAAATGATCTAATGATTATAATAATGATCTAAACAATGATCATAATAATGATCTAAACAATGATCATAATAATGATCTAAACAATGATCTAAACAATGATCATAATAATGATCTAAACAATGATCATAATAATGATCTAAACAATGATCTAAACAATGATAATAATAATGATCTAAACAATGATCTAAACAAAGATCATAATAATGATCTAAACAATGATCTAAACAATGATCATAATAATTATCTAAACAATGATCTAAACAATGATCATAATAATGATCTAAACAATGATGATAATAATGATCTAAACAATGATCTAAACAATTATTATAATAATGATCTAAACAATGATCTAAACAATTATCTAAACAATGATCTAAACAATGATCATAACAATCTAAACAATGATCATAATAATCTAAACAATGATCATAATAATGATCTAAACAATGATCTAAACAATGATCTAAACAATTATCATAATAATGATCTAAACAATGATCTAAACAATGATCATAATAATGATCTAAACAATGATCTAAACAATGATCATAATAATGATCTAAACAATGATCTAAACAATGATCATAATAATGATCTAAACAATGATCTAAACAATGATCATAATAATGATCTAAACAATGATCATAATCAAAATGATCTAAACAATGATCTAAACAATGATCATAATAATGATCTAAACAATGATGATAATAATGATCTAAACAATGATCTAAACAATGATTATAATAATGATCTAAACAATGATCTAAACAATGATCTAAACAATGATCATAACAATCTAAACAATGATCATAATAATGATCTAAACAATGATCTAAACAATGATCATAATAATGATCTAAACAATGATCTAAACAATGATCTAAACAATGATCATAATAATGATCTAAACAATGATCTAAACAATGATCATAATAATGATCTAAACAATGATCTAAACAATGATCTAAACAATGATTATAATAATGATCTAAACAACGATCATAATAATGATCTAAACAATGATCATAATAATGATCTAAACAATGATCTAAACAGTGATCGTAATAATGATCTAAACAATGATCTAAACAATGATCATAATAATGATCTAAACAATGATCATAATAATGATCTAAACAATGATCATAATAATGATCTAAACAATGATCATAATAATGATCTAAACAATGATCTAAACAATGATCATAATAATGATCTAAACAATGATCTAAACAATGATCATAATAATGATCTAAACAATGATCTAATAATGATCTAAACAATGATCATAATAATGATCTAAACAATGATCATAATAATGATCTAAACAATGATCTAAACAATGATCATAATAATGATCTAAACAATGACTAATGATCTAAACAATGATCTAAACAATGATCATAATAATGATCTAAACAATGATCTTAATAATGATCTTAATAATGATCTAAACAATGATCTAAACAATGATCATAATAATGATCTAAACAATGATCTAAACAATGATCATAATAATGATCTAAACAATGATCTAAACAATGATCATAATAATGATCTAAACAATGATCTAAACAATGATTATAATAATGATCTAAACAATGATCATAATAATGATCTAAACAATGATCTAAACAATTATCAAAACAATGATCATAATAATCTAAACAATGATCATAATAATGATCTAAACAATTATCTAAACAATGATCATAATAATGATCTAAACAATGATCATAATAATGATCTAAACAATGATCTAAACAATGATCATAATAATGATCTAAACAATGATCATAATAATGATCTAAACAATGATCTAAACAATGATCTAAACAATGATCTAAACAATGATCTAAACAATGATCATAATAATGATCTAAACAATGATCTAAACAATGATCATAATAATCTAAACAATGATCATAATAATGATCTAAACAATGATCTAAACAATGATCATAATAATGATCTAAACAATGATCTAAACAATAATTATAATAATGATCTAAACAATGATCATAATAATGATCTAAACAATGTTCTAAACAATTATCATAATAATGATCTAAACAATGATCATAATAATGATCTAAAAATGATCTAATGATTATAATAATGATCTAAACAATGATCATAATAATGATCTAAACAATGATCTAAACAATGATCATAATAATGATCTAAACAATGATCATAATAATGATCTAAACAATGATCTAAACAATGATCTAAACAATGATCATAATAATCTAAACAATGATCATAATAATGATCTCAACAATGATCTAAACAATGATCATAATAATGATCTAAACAATGATCTAAACAATGATCATAATAATGATCTAAATGATGATCTAAACAATGATCATAATAATGATCTAAACAATGATCATAATAATGATCTAAAAATGATCTAATGATTATAATAATGATCTAAACAATGATCATAATAATGATCTAAACAATGATTATAATAATGATCTAAACAATGATCTAAACAATGATTATAATAATGATCTAAACAATGATCTAAACAATTATCTAAAAAATGATCATAATAATGATCTAAACAGTGATCATAATAATGATCTAAACAATGATCTAAACAATGATCATAATAATGATCTAAACAATGATCATAATAATGATCTAAACAATGATCTAAACAATGATCATAATAATGATCTAAACAATGATCTAAACAAAGATCATAATAATGATCTAAACAATGATCTAAACAATGATCATAATAATTATCTAAACAATGATCTAAACAATGATCATAATAATGATCTAAACAATGATCTAAACAATGATCTAAACAATGATCTAAACAATGATCTAAACAATGATCATAATAATGATCTAAACAATGATCTAAACAATGATCATAATAATCTAAACAATGATCATAATAATGATCTAAACAATGATCTAAACAATGATCATAATAATGATCTAAACAATGATCTAAACAATAATTATAATAATGATCTAAACAATGATCATAATAATGATCTAAACAATGTTCTAAACAATTATCATAATAATGATCTAAACAATGATCATAATAATGATCTAAAATGATCTAAACAATGATCTAAACAATGATCATAATAATCTAAACAATGATCATAATAATGATCTCAACAATGATCTAAACAATGATCATAATAATGATCTAAACAATGATCTAAACAATGATCATAATAATGATCTAAATGATGATCTAAACAATGATCATAATAATGATCTAAACAATGATCATAATAATGATCTAAAAATGATCTAATGATTATAATAATGATCTAAACAATGATCATAATAATGATCTAAACAATGATTATAATAATGATCTAAACAATGATCTAAACAATGATTATAATAATGATCTAAACAATGATCTAAACAATTATCTAAAAAATGATCATAATAATGATCTAAACAGTGATCATAATAATGATCTAAACAATGATCTAAACAATGATCATAATAATGATCTAAACAATGATCATAATAATGATCTAAACAATGATCTAAACAATGATAATAATAATGATCTAAACAATGATCTAAACAAAGATCATAATAATGATCTAAACAATGATCTAAACAATGATCATAATAATTATCTAAACAATGATCTAAACAATGATCATAATAATGATCTAAACAATGATGATAATAATGATCTAAACAATGATCTAAACAATTATTATAATAATGATCTAAACAATGATCTAAACAATTATCTAAACAATGATCTAAACAATGATCATAACAATCTAAACAATGATCATAATAATCTAAACAATGATCATAATAATGATCTAAACAATGATCTAAACAATGATCTAAACAATTATCATAATAATGATCTAAACAATGATCTAAACAATTATCAAAACAATGATCATAATAATCTAAACAATGATCATAATAATGATCTAAACAATTATCTAAACAATGATCATAATAATGATCTAAACAATGATCTAAACAATGATCATAATAATGATCTAAACAATGATCTAAACAATGATCATAATAATGATCTAAACAATGATCATAATAATGATCTAAACAATGATCTAAACAATGATCATAATAATGATCTAAACAATGATCTAAACAATGATCATAATAATGATCTAAACAATGATCATAATAATGATCTAAAAATGATCTAATGATTATAATAATGATCTAAACAATGATCATAATAATGATCTAAACAATGATTATAATAATGATCTAAACAATGATCTAAACAATGATTATAATAATGATCTAAACAATGATCTAAACAATTATCTAAAAAATGATCATAATAATGATCTAAACAGTGATCATAATAATGATCTAAACAATGATCTAAACAATGATCATAATAATGATCTAAACAATGATCATAATAATGATCTAAACAATGATCTAAACAATGATAATAATAATGATCTAAACAATGATCTAAACAAAGATCATAATAATGATCTAAACAATGATCTAAACAATGATCATAATAATTATCTAAACAATGATCTAAACAATGATCATAATAATGATCTAAACAATGATGATAATAATGATCTAAACAATGATCTAAACAATTATTATAATAATGATCTAAACAATGATCTAAACAATTATCTAAACAATGATCTAAACAATGATCATAACAATCTAAACAATGATCATAATAATCTAAACAATGATCATAATAATGATCTAAACAATGATCTAAACAATGATCTAAACAATTATCATAATAATGATCTAAACAATGATCTAAACAATTATCAAAACAATGATCATAATAATCTAAACAATGATCATAATAATGATCTAAACAATTATCTAAACAATGATCATAATAATGATCTAAACAATGATCTAAACAATGATCATAATAATGATCTAAACAATGATCTAAACAATGATCATAATAATGATCTAAACAATGATCATAATAATGATCTAAACAATGATCTAAACAATGATCTAAACAATGATCTAAACAATGATCTAAACAATGATCATAATAATGATCTAAACAATGATCTAAACAATGATCATAATAATCTAAACAATGATCATAATAATGATCTAAACAATGATCTAAACAATGATCATAATAATGATCTAAACAATGATCATAATAATGATCTAAACAATGATCTAAACAATGATCTAAACAATGATCTAAACAATGATCTAAACAATGATCATAATAATGATCTAAACAATGATCTAAACAATGATCATAATAATCTAAACAATGATCATAATAATGATCTAAACAATGATCTAAACAATGATCATAATAATGATCTAAACAATGATCTAAACAATAATTATAATAATGATCTAAACAATGATCATAATAATGATCTAAACAATGTTCTAAACAATTATCATAATAATGATCTAAACAATGATCATAATAATGATCTAAAAATGATCTAATGATTATAATAATGATCTAAACAATGATCATAATAATGATCTAAACAATGATCTAAACAATGATCTAAACAATGATCATAATAATGATCTAAACAATGATCATAATAATGATCTAAACAATGATCTAAACAATGATCTAAACAATGATCATAATAATCTAAACAATGATCATAATAATGATCTAAACAATGATCTAAACAATGATCATAATAATGATCTAAACAATGATCTAAACAATGATCATAATAATGATCTAAACATGATCTAAACAATGATCATAATAATGATCTAAACAATGATCATAATAATGATCTAAACAATGATCTAAATAATAATGATCTAAACAATGATCATAATAATGATCTAAACAATGATCATAATAATGATCTAAACAATGATCTAAACAATGATCATAATAATGATCTAAACAATGATCTAAACAATGATCATAATAATGATCTAAACAATGATCATAATAATGATCTAAACAATGATCTAAACAATGATCTAAACAATGATCTAAACAATGATCTAAACAATGATCATAATAATGATCTAAACAATGATCTAAACAATGATCATAATAATCTAAACAATGATCATAATAATGATCTAAACAATGATCTAAACAATGATCATAATAATGATCTAAACAATGATCATAATAATGATCTAAACAATGATCTAAACAATGATCTAAACAATGATCTAAACAATGATCTAAACAATGATCATAATAATGATCTAAACAATGATCTAAACAATGATCATAATAATGATGATCTAAACAATGATCTAAACAATGATTATAATAATGATCTAAACAATGATCATAATAATGATCTAAACAATGATCTAAACAATTATCATAATAATGATCTAAACAATGATCATAATAATGATCTAAACAATGATCTAATGATTATAATAATGATCTAAACAATGATCATAATAATGATCTAAACAATGATCTAAACAATGATCTAAACAATGATCATAATAATGATCTAAACAATGATCATAATAATGATCTAAACAATGATCTAAACAATGATCTAAACAATGATCATAATAATCTAAACAATGATCATAATAATGATCTAAACAATGATCTAAACAATGATCATAATAATGATCTAAACAATGATCTAAACAATGATCATAATAATGATCTAAACAATGATCTAAACAATGATCATAATAATGATCTAAACAATGATCATAATAATGATCTAAAAATGATCTAATGATTATAATAATGATCTAAACAATGATCATAATAATGATCTAAACAATGATTATAATAATGATCTAAACAATGATCTAAACAATGATTATAATAATGATCTAAACAATGATCTAAACAATGATCTAAAAAATGATCATAATAATGATCTAAACAATGATCATAATAATGATCTAAACAATGATCATAATAATGATCTAAACAATGATCATAATAATGATCTAAACAATGATCTAAACAATGATCATAATAATGATCTAAACAATGATCTAAACAAAGATCATAATAATGATCTAAACAATGATCTAAACAATGATCATAATAATGATCTAAACAATGATCTAAACAATGATCATAATAATGATCTAAACAATGATCTAAACAATGATCATAATAATGATCTAAACAATGATCATAATAATGATCTAAACAATGATCTAAACAATGATCTAAACAATGATCTAAAATGATCTAAACAATGATCATAATAATGATCTAAACAATGATCTAAACAATGATCATAATAATCTAAACAATGATCATAATAATGATCTAAACAATGATCTAAACAATGATCATAATAATGATCTAAACAATGATCATAATAATGATCTAAACAATGATCTAAACAATGATCTAAACAATGATCTAAACAATGATCTAAACAATGATCATAATAATGATCTAAACAATGATCTAAACAATGATCATAATAATGATCTAAACAATGATCATAATAATGATCTAAACAATGATCTAAACAATGATCTAAACAATGATTATAATAATGATCTAAACAATGATCATAATAATGATCTAAACAATGATCTAAACAATTATCATAATAATGATCTAAACAATGATCATAATAATGATCTAAAAATGATCTAATGATTATAATAATGATCTAAACAATGATCATAATAATGATCTAAACAATGATCTAAACAATGATCTAAACAATGATCATAATAATGATCTAAACAATGATCATAATAATGATCTAAACAATGATCTAAACAATGATCTAAACAATGATCATAATAATCTAAACAATGATCATAATAATGATCTAACAATGATCTAAACAATGATCATAATAATGATCTAAACAATGATCTAAACAATGATCATAATAATGATCTAAATGATGATCATAATAATGATCTAAACAATGATCATAATAATGATCTAAAAATGATCTAATGATTATAATAATGATCTAAACAATGATCATAATAATGATCTAAACAATGATTATAATAATGATCTAAACAATGATCATAATAATGATCTAAACAATGATCTAAACAATGATCTAAACAATGATCTAAACAATGATCTAAACAATGATCATAATAATGATCTAAACAATGATCTAAACAATGATCATAATAATGATCTAAACAATGATCATAATAATGATCTAAACAATGATCTAAACAATGATCATAATAATGATCTAAACAATGATCTAAACAATGATTATAATAATGATCTAAACAATGATCATAATAATGATCTAAACAATGTTCTAAACAATTATCATAATAATGATCTAAACAATGATCATAATAATGATCTAAAAATGATCTAAACAATGATCTAAACAATGATCATAATAATCTAAACAATGATCATAATAATGATCTCAACAATGATCTAAACAATGATCATAATAATGATCTAAACAATGATCTAAACAATGATCATAATAATGATCTAAATGATGATCTAAACAATGATCATAATAATGATCTAAACAATGATCATAATAATGATCTAAAAATGATCTAATGATTATAATAATGATCTAAACAATGATCATAATAATGATCTAAACAATGATTATAATAATGATCTAAACAATGATCTAAACAATGATTATAATAATGATCTAAACAATGATCTAAACAATTATCTAAAAAATGATCATAATAATGATCTAAACAGTGATCATAATAATGATCTAAACAATGATCTAAACAATGATCATAATAATGATCTAAACAATGATCATAATAATGATCTAAACAATGATCTAAACAATGATCATAATAATGATCTAAACAATGATCTAAACAAAGATCATAATAATGATCTAAACAATGATCTAAACAATGATCATAATAATGATCTAAACAATGATCTAAACAATGATCATAATAATGATCTAAACAATGATCTAAACAATGATCATAATAATGATCTAAACAATGATCATAATAATGATCTAAACAATGATCTAAACAATGATCTAAAATGATCTAAACAATGATCTAAACAATGATCATAATAATGATCTAAACAATGATCTAAACAATGATCATAATAATCTAAACAATGATCATAATAATGATCTAAACAATGATCTAAACAATGATCATAATAATGATCTAAACAATGATCATAATAATGATCTAAACAATGATCTAAACAATGATCTAAACAATGATCTAAACAATGATCTAAACAATGATCATAATAATGATCTAAACAATGATCTAAACAATGATCATAATAATCTAAACAATGATCATAATAATGATCTAAACAATGATCTAAACAATGATCATAATAATGATCTAAACAATGATCTAAACAATAATTATAATAATGATCTAAACAATGATCATAATAATGATCTAAACAATGTTCTAAACAATTATCATAATAATGATCTAAACAATGATCATAATAATGATCTAAAAATGATCTAATGATTATAATAATGATCTAAACAATGATCATAATAATGATCTAAACAATGATCTAAACAATGATCTAAACAATGATCATAATAATGATCTAAACAATGATCATAATAATGATCTAAACAATGATCTAAACAATGATCTAAACAATGATCATAATAATCTAAACAATGATCATAATAATGATCTAAACAATGATCTAAACAATGATCATAATAATGATCTAAACAATGATCTAAACAATGATCATAATAATGATCTAAACAATGATCTAAACAATGATCATAATAATGATCTAAACAATGATCATAATAATGATCTAAACAATGATCTATAATAATGATCTAAACAATGATCATAATAATGATCTAAACAATGATCATAATAATGATCTAAACAATGATCTAAACAATGATCATAATAATGATCTAAACAATGATCATAATAATGATCTAAACAATGATCTAAACAATGATCATAATAATGATCTAAACAATGATCTAAACAATGATCATAATAATGATCTAAACAATGATCTAAACAATGATCATAATAATGATCTAAACAATGATCTAAACAATGATCATAATAATGATCTAAACAATGATCATAATAATGATCTAAACAATGATCATAATAATGATCTAAACAATGATCTAAACAATGATCATAATAATGATCTAAACAATGATCTAAACAATGATCATAATAATGATCTAAACAATGATCTAAACAATGATCATAATAATGATCTAAACAATGATCTAAACAATGATCATAATAATGATCTAAACAATGATCATAATAATGATCTAAACAATGATCTAAACAATGATCTTAATAATGATCTAAACAATGATCTAAACAATGATCATAATAATGATCTAAACAATGATCTAAACAATGATCATAATAATCTAAACAATGATCATAATAATGATCTAAACAATGATCTAAACAATGATCATAATAATGATCTAAACAATGATCTAAACAATGATTATAATAATGATCTAAACAATGATCATAATAATGATCTAAACAATGTTCTAAACAATATAATAATGATCTAAACAATGATCATAATAATGATCTAAAAATGATCTAATGATTATAATAATGATCTAAACAATGATCATAATAATGATCTAAACAATGATCTAAACAATGATCTAAACAATGATCATAATAATGATCTAAACAATGATCATAATAATGATCTAAACAATGATCTAAACAATGATCTAAACAATGATCATAATAATCTAAACAATGATCATAATAATGATCTCAACAATGATCTAAACAATGATCATAATAATGATCTAAACAATGATCTAAACAATGATCATAATAATGATCTAAATGATGATCTAAACAATGATCATAATAATGATCTAAACAATGATCATAATAATGATCTAAAAATGATCTAATGATTATAATAATGATCTAAACAATGATCATAATAATGATCTAAACAATGATTATAATAATGATCTAAACAATGATCATAATAATGATCTAAACAATGATCTAAACAATGATCATAATAATGATCTAAACAATGATCTAAACAATGATCATAATAATCTAAACAATGATCATAATAATGATCTAAACAATGATCTAAACAATGATCATAATAATGATCTAAACAATGATCTAAACAATAATTATAATAATGATCTAAACAATGATCATAATAATGATCTAAACAATGTTCTAAACAATTATCATAATAATGATCTAAACAATGATCATAATAATGATCTAAAATGATCTAAACAATGATCTAAACAATGATCATAATAATCTAAACAATGATCATAATAATGATCTCAACAATGATCTAAACAATGATCATAATAATGATCTAAACAATGATCTAAACAATGATCATAATAATGATCTAAATGATGATCTAAACAATGATCATAATAATGATCTAAACAATGATCATAATAATGATCTAAAAATGATCTAATGATTATAATAATGATCTAAACAATGATCATAATAATGATCTAAACAATGATTATAATAATGATCTAAACAATGATCTAAACAATGATTATAATAATGATCTAAACAATGATCTAAACAATTATCTAAAAAATGATCATAATAATGATCTAAACAGTGATCATAATAATGATCTAAACAATGATCTAAACAATGATCATAATAATGATCTAAACAATGATCATAATAATGATCTAAACAATGATCTAAACAATGATCATAATAATGATCTAAACAATGATCTAAACAATGATCATAATAATGATCTAAACAATGATCTAAACAATGATCATAATAATGATCTAAACAATGATCTAAACAATGATCATAATAATGATCTAAACAATGATCTAAACAATGATCATAATAATGATCTAAACAATGATCATAATAATGATCTAAACAATGATCTAAACAATGATCTAAACAATGATCTAAACAATGATCATAATAATGATCTAAACAATGATCTAAACAATGATCATAATAATGATCTAAACAATGATCATAATAATGATCTAAACAATGATCTAAACAATGATCATAATAATGATCTAAACAATGATCATAATAATGATCTAAACAATGATCTAAACAATGATCTAAACAATGATCTAAACAATGATCTAAACAATGATCATAATAATGATCTAAACAATGATCTAAACAATGATCATAATAATCTAAACAATGATCATAATAATGATCTAAACAATGATCTAAACAATGATCATAATAATGATCTAAACAATGATCTAAACAATAATTATAATAATGATCTAAACAATGATCATAATAATGATCTAAACAATGATCTAAACAATTATCATAATAATGATCTAAACAATGATCATAATAATGATCTAAACAATGATTATAATAATGATCTAAACAATGATCATAATAATGATCTAAACAATGATCTAAACAATGATCTAAACAATGATCATAATAATGATCTAAACAATGATCATAATAATGATCTAAACAATGATCTAAACAATGATCTAAACAATGATCATAATAATCTAAACAATGATCATAATAATGATCTAAACAATGATCTAAACAATGATCATAATAATGATCTAAACAATGATCTAAACAATGATCATAATAATGATCTAAATGATGATCTAAACAATGATCATAATAATGATCTAAACAATGATCATAATAATGATCTAAAAATGATCTAATGATTATAATAATGATCTAAACAATGATCATAATAATGATCTAAACAATGATCATAATAATGATCTAAACAATGATCTAAACAATGATCATAATAATGATCTAAACAATGATCATAATAATGATCTAAACAATGATCTAAACAATGATCATAATAATGATCTAAACAATGATCTAAACAAAGATCATAATAATGATCTAAACAATGATCTAAACAATGATCATAATAATTATCTAAACAATGATCTAAACAATGATCATAATAATGATCTAAACAATGATGATAATAATGATCTAAACAATGATCTAAACAATTATTATAATAATGATCTAAACAATGATCTAAACAATTATCTAAACAATGATCTAAACAATGATCATAACAATCTAAACAATGATCATAATAATCTAAACAATGATCATAATAATGATCTAAACAATGATCTAAACAATGATCTAAACAATTATCATAATAATGATCTAAACAATGATCTAAACAATGATCATAATAATGATCTAAACAATGATCTAAACAATGATCTAAACAATGATCATAATAATGATCTAAACAATGATCTAAACAATGATCATAATAATGATCTAAACAATGATCTAAACAATGATCTAAACAATGATTATAATAATGATCTAAACAACGATCATAATAATGATCTAAACAATGATCATAATAATGATCTAAACAATGATCTAAACAGTGATCGTAATAATGATCTAAACAGTGATCTAAACAATGATCATAATAATGATCTAAACAATGATCATAATAATGATCTAAACAATTATCATAATAATGATCTAAACAATGATCATATAATGATCTAAACAATGATCTAAACAATGATCATAATAATGATCTAAACAATGATCTAAACAATGATCATAATAATGATCTAAACAATGATCATCTAAACAATGATCTAAACAATGATTATAATAATGATCTAAACAATGATCATAATAATGATCTAAACAATGATCTAAACAATGATCATAATAATCTAAACAATGATCATAATAATTATCTAAACAATGATCTAAACAATGATCATAATAATGATCTAAACAATGATCTAAACAATTATCATAATAATGATCTAAACAATGATCTAAACAATGATCATAATAATGATCTAAACAATGATCTAAACAATGATCATAATAATGATCTAAACAATGATCTAATAATTATAATAATGATCAAACAATGATCTAAACAATGATCTAAACAATGATCATAATAATGATCTAAACAATGATCTAAACAATGATCATAATAATGATCATAACAATGATCTAAACAATGATCTAAACAATGATCATAATAATGATCTAAACAATGATCTAAAATCTAAACAATGATCATAATAATGATCTAAACAATGATCTAAACAATGATCATAATAATGATCTAAACAATGATCTAAACAATGATCATAATAATGATCTAAACAATGATCTAAACAATGATCATAATAATGATCTAAACAATGATCATAATAATGATCTAAACAATGATCTAAACAATGATCTATAATAATGATCTAAACAATGATCATAATAATGATCTAAACAATGATCATAATAATGATCTAAACAATGATCTAAACAATGATCATACTAATGATCTAAACAATGATCTAAACAACCCTCATAGCAGAGGACTCCGGGGCGGACCTCGTTTTGCTCCGCCCTTCATCCGCTCTGCGTGTGTACGTTTTGCACCTCAGTCGCAGCTCTGCTCCGGAGCAGGGATCAGCCGACACTCGAGCGACCCCCTACAGTGCAACGTATTGGGTCCGGCCGTGATTCGTGGTACGTAGGTGCTTCAGGCGTTTTGGATTGCTCCGCCTGCCTCATTTGAATCAGCCCTCTGAGTGGATGTTCATTTGCGCCGCGCTTTTTTTCAAACCAGTTTTCAGTTAGAGCGACGTTCGAGCTGCAGGAAGCAGCTACAGAGAGATCTCCTTCGGTGGATTAACTTCTTGCACTGTAAGTAAACTCTTCAAACTGTTATGTGCAGATGAAAGTGGGAATTTCTGGGTGGAGTTGCATGTTCTCTCTGTGCATGCGTGGGTTTTCTCCGGGTGCTCCGGTTTCCTCCCACAGTCCAAAAACATGCATGTTAGGCTTTAAACTGTTTGCTAGCGTTGTATTCTGGTCGTTTGTGGGTTTCACATGCTTTATTTTAAGTGTTTTATTTGAGCCACGTGACCCGACCGTGTTGGGCTAACTGCTAGCTCAAAAGCTAAGAATCAGAGTCATCCTAGTTTTAAACTGTTTCTGTTTCTTGACTTTGTTCTAGTCAGGGGTCGGGAACCTATGGCTCGCGAGTCATATATGACTCTTTTGATGGCTGCATATGGCTCTCAGACAAATCTTTAATAATAATATTTTTAAAAAGTCGATAAAAATATAAAACATGGCCGCGAGTGGCTGGAGCCAATCACAGCTGTCCGTGGGTGACTGGCACTGACTAGAGCCAATCACAGCTGTCCGCGGGTGACTGATCAGGAAGTAAACATCCCTCCTAGCAGCTAGCTTAGCTAGTTGTAGAAACCCGTGTGATTGCTTTTGTGGAGAGAGCAGGTTCTGCAGTGTGTCTGATATGCAATGATAAAATTGCCTCGATGAAACGCTCAAATATAAAGCGGCACTTCGACACGACATGTTGCCTTTGCATCAAAATATCCTGTGGGGGACAGCAGGAAAAAAGCATGTGAAGAGCTGCAAGCTGATCAGCAGCACCTTCGTGTTTGGACTCAACAAGGTGACTGGAATTCAGCTAGTTTTGCTGGTGCTTTAGCCATTGTGAGAAACGGGAAGCCATTCACAGATGGTGAGTACGCCAAAACATTCATGCTTATGTTGCCAATGAACTTTTTGACGACTTTTCGGATAAAGACAAGATAATTAAACGAATAAAAGACATGCCATGACACACTACGTGAAGAAAGTCTTGCTGTTTTGCCTCTGAAAGGGACAACAAGAGGGGATGATTTATTAAAAACTTTCACTGAGTTGATGATGATGATGATAAATTTTATTTCAGACAGACATTTCACCACAAAACATAATACTGAATACTTTCATGTTTCCAAGTATAGATACAATCTTAATATCAAATAAACATACCCAATTTTTATATGCTAATATACATTTGTTTCTTTTCCTTTCCTCTAATGGTGACTGTGAGTCTGAAAAGGAGTATGATGAAGTTTAACTTATATTATCATACCCCTTATCCATTTAATAATTCATAGGATAAATAGTCTTCCTGTTGCCTGTATCCCTTCCAGAAAAAAAAGAAGTAATATTAATTTTAATAATTAAAAAAATAAAATAAAAACAGTATTTTCTGGACTAGATGAAAGTATCTACATATACCTACTCACGTAGATATACATACACATCTACCTGCATAAATACATAGATAACATTTCCTTATTTACACATCCACATATATTTACACACATGTACACAGATCAGCACCCAATTGTCCAAATCATCCTCAGTTCTATCATTACCATCCAATTTCTCACCCTTGATCATCCTTATACTTTTGAATAATAATCATTTTTAGTCTTTTCTTAAAATACCTCATGCTTGGACTTTGCTTCAACTCTTTGGTGAGTTTATTCCAAATCCTCACTCCAATGACCGAAATGCACATTCTTTTCATTGTTGTTCTCACCTTCAAAGTTCTGAAATTCAGGTTTTCTCTATAGTCATATCTCCCGACTTTGTCAGTAAATAAATTTTGTATATTTTCTGGTAATAGTTTGTTTCTAACTTTATACATAAATTGTGCAGTTTGAAACTCTATCAAATCTTGGAATTTAATAAAATTAGAATGAATAAATAAATTGTTAGTATGACAATAAAAATCAACCTTATGAACTAATCGAATGGCTCTTTTCTGTAATGTGCATAATGGTTGGAGCGAGGTTTTGTAAGTGTTGCCCCAAACTTCCACACAGTAATTTAGATATGGCAAAATAAGTGAGCAGTAAATAATATGAAGAGCAGAATAATTTAAAAATTTTCTAGCATTAGAGAGAACAGCTACACTTCTTGCTATTTTAGATTGAACATACTTAATATGAGGTTTCCAACAGATCTTATTATGAATCAATACTCCCAAAAACCGAATTTCCGTCACTTTCTCCAATATCACATTATCAATTTTTATTTGTGACTCACTATGCCCGTTACAATTCCCGAATAACATAAACTTGGTTTTATCTAAATTTAGAGATAATTTATTAATATCAAACCACTTTTTCAATTTACATAACTCTAAATTAATTTCTATCAAAAGCTGCCGTAAATTTTCACCTGTACAAAAAATATTTGTGTCATCTGCAAATAAAACAAAAGTAAACAATTTAGAGACCTTACATATGTCATTTATGTATAAATTAAACAACTTTGGCCCCAATACTGAACCCTGTGGGACACCACAAACAATGTCCAAGCACGAGGACTGGAAATCACCTATTTGCACAAAGAAAAGAAAAAGAGAGAAAAAAATCTACAGATGGACAAACTTATTTCAGTGTGTACTGATGGTGCTCCGTGCATGGTGGGGAAAAACAGAGGATTTGTAGCACTGCTTCGTGAACAGGAAAAGAGACTGCTTCGTGAACAGGAAAAGAGACCCATTTTAAGTTTTCATTGTATCC
>JBBPBX010057173.1:0-22522 GCA_038048925.1 Garcialebias charrua | reverse complement strand
GGTCGGGGGTTCCCTGTATATATATATATATATATATATATATATATATATATATATATATATATATATATATATATATATATATATATATATATATATATATACAGGTAGTCCCCGAATTACGAGCGCTCTGATCTGCGAGGTTCCAGACTTACGAGCTGCGAATTTTTGGAAAAAACGAAAAAAATACTGAGTTTTCATGTGTTTTTTCACTACAGTTAGCAAGTTAAGCATATAAACACACGTTTCCGATCATTTTTATGCACTCAAAAGTAGTTTTTAGATGAAAATAGAGTGTTTTTAGGTGCGCTGGCGAAATTTACGAGCGGACTTCCGGGTTGCGAATTTTTGGAAAAAACGAAAAAAATACTGAGTTTTCATGTGTTTTTTCACTACAGTTAGCAAGTTAAGCATATAAACACACGTTTCCGATCATTTTTATGCACTCAAAAGTAGTTTTTAGATGAAAATAGAGTGTTTTTAGGTGCGCTGGCGAAATTTACGAGCGGACTTCCGGGTTGAATTTTTGGAAAAAACGAAAAAAATACTGAGTTTTCATGTGTTTTTTCACTACAGTTAGCAAGTTAAGCATATAAACACACGTTTCCGATCATTTTTATGCACTCAAAAGTAGTTTTTAGATGAAAATAGAGTGTTTTTAGGTGCGCTGGCGAAATTTACGAGCGGACTTCCGGGTTTACGAGAGAAATGGCGGCCGTTCCAAATTACGAGATTTCCGGTTTACGAGCGCCTCCTTGTGACGGATCTCGCTCGTAAATCGGGGAATACCTGTGTATATATATATATATATATATATGTGGTACATGTGATGAAACGAGATTATGTACACGGGGTCCCAGTTACATCCAACAACAAATGCAAGAGAAAAACAGTAATAACATCTAGAATTAACTAAGAAAAACATCAACTAGTAATACACTAAGCCCTAATGTAGTGGAAAAACATCATTATAAACAGCAGCACGAACATGAGTCTGTATGAGCAGATGGTCACAGATGAACACAGCAACAAGAAAACAGATCAGCATCAGCATGATGTGATATTTTGCAGTGTTTATTTTTATTTTTATTTATTCATGAGTCTAACAGCCTCAGGGTAGAAGCTGTTCCTCAGTCTAGTGGTTCTACATTTGATGCTCCTCAACCTCCGTCCTGAGGGGAGTGGGGCAAAGAGTGAGTGTGCTGGGTGAGTGAGGTCTTTCATGATGCAGGTGGCTCTTTTCCTGCATCTGGAGGTGTAAATGTCTGTGATGGTGGGGAGACTGACTCCAACAGACTTCTGTGCAGCCTTCACCACTCTCTGTAGAGCTTTCCTCTCTGCAACTGTGCAGCCTCCATGCCACACGTTGATGCTGGAGCACAGGATGCTCTCCACTGCACACCTGTAGAAGGAGGTGAGAACTGGGCTGCTCAGACCAGCTCGTCTCAGCCGTCTGAGGAAGTAGAGTCTCTGATGACCTTTCTTGATCAGGCTGGTGGTGTTGTTGCTCCAGCTGAGGTTATCATTCAAGTGTACACCCAAGTATTTGTAGCTGGAGACCACTTCCACCGCAGATCCACCTATGTTCAGTGGGGCATGGGTGTGTTTGTTCCTTCTGAAGTCCACAATCATCTCCTTTGTCTTCTTCACATTCATGTGAAGATTATTCTCTTTGCACCAGCTCTCCAGGTGTTCCACCTCCTGTCTGTAGCTGGACTCATCATTGTTTGTGATGCATCCCACCACCGCTGTATCATCTGCAAACTTAACAATATGACAGCCTGGATGTGTGGCTGTACAATCATATGTGAGCAGAGTGAACAGAAGAGGGCTCAGCACACATCCTTGAGGAGAGCCAGTGCTGAGGGTTATGGTGGAGGAGGAGAAGTTGTGGATCTTCACGGACTGTGGTCTGTTGTTAAGAAGTCTAGTACCCAGTTACAAATGGAGGGGCTTAGTCCAAGTGTAGATAGTTTGTCTATCAGAGTTTGGGGGATCATGGTGTTGAAGGCAGATGTGAAGTCCACAAAGAGCAGACGCACGTATGAGTCCTTCTGATCCAGGTGGGTGAGAGCAGTGTGGACCACGGAGGAGATGGCGTCCTCTGTTGATCGGTTCTCGCGGTATGCGTATTGATGAGGGTCCTCGTTGATGTTGACGGTTGTCTTGATGTGGGACATGACCAGTTTCTCAAAACATTTAGCGACTATCGGGGTGAGGGCCACCGGTCTATAGTCATTCAGACCAGTCACTGTGGAGCTCTTTGGGACTGGGATGATGGTGGCGGTCTTCAGGCAGGTGGGAACTGACTCCAGTGAAAGTGAGGTGGTGAAGATGTCAGCCAGCACCTCACAGAGCTGGTCCGCACATTCCTTCAGAACTTTCCCTGGGATGTTGTCTGGACCCGTAGCTTTATGAGGGTTGATCCTTCTGAGACTACCTCTCACTTCTGCTGCGGTCACTTTGAGGTGCTCCTCGTCTGGTGATGAGGTGAGCCTGGTGCTAGCTGGTCTGTTTGGATCTTCAAAACGTGCATAAAACTTATTGAGGGCATCAGGCAGGGATGGGTCCCTGGGGCATTGTTTGCTTTTGCCCGGGGGTCCCCAGGGGTCGCCACAGCGAGTCATCCTCCTCCACCTCACTCTGTCCTCTGCATCCTCTGTCCTCATGCCAACTACCTTCATGTCCTCTCTAACTGAATCCATATATCTCCTCTTTGGCCTCCCTCTTTGTCTTTTTCCTGGCAACTACAGCACACCAAACTACTTTACAAATATGTCAGTACTTCATTTTATGTATGTAAACGTTCGTAGCCTTCTGAGAAAACTTGATGCCTTGAAAATTCTGGTCAGTTATTCTGGGGCAGACGTAATCTTCCTCTCTGAAACTTGGCTCAACAAATCTGTACTGAATAACGATCTGGTAATCAATGGAATTAACATCTATCGCTTGAAATATTTTTGTGAACAGTCATTCCTCTGGGATCTATCTCACTTTGACTGGCATTGTATTCTATTGACTGACGACGTGAACACCACTTGGAACAATTTTCATAATACAAAGTAGTTTCATTTATTTTGTGAACAAACACGCTCCTTTCCACCAGTTCAGAATACAGGGCATGATAGCCCCTGTTTTACTCCTGAACTAGCTGACCTCCTACATACGAGAGACCATCTTTGGGCTGCAGCGAGAAAATCTGGCTCAGACACTGATTGGCTGAATTTTCGACAGTTGAGGAATAAATGCACAACTGCCATCAAAGCTGCAAAACGTAACTATTTTTTATCTCAGACCTCCAAAAAGGCAACTTGAGGTAAGTTTTATTAATGTTGGATAAGTTTCAAAG
This sequence comes from Garcialebias charrua, assembly GCA_038048925.1. Classification (NCBI taxonomy): domain Eukaryota; kingdom Metazoa; phylum Chordata; class Actinopteri; order Cyprinodontiformes; family Rivulidae; genus Garcialebias; species Garcialebias charrua. The sequence goes on along the minus strand of JBBPBX010057173.1, from coordinate 19,173 downwards.
TTACAATTAAATTATACTAACACAAAATGTGTTTTTTTTTTCATTCCTAGCTTTAAAGTAATAATAATAATAATAATAATAATGAATTTAATTTATAACACACTTTTCATTAATGAAAATCTCAAAGTGCTAACACACACACACACACACACACACACACACACAAAGTGTCTGTGACATCATCTTTTAACTTTGCATATAGTGACACAACATAAATATCTTGTATCATTCAACTATGATCGTTTTATGAAATGAAAAGTGCGTTATAAATTGAATTCATTATTATTATTATTATTTAGCAAACAAAATGATATATTAATGAAAATTCCTTTCAAAGTGAGTTTAAAATTAAAAACCGTGTTTCTTCACGGGACATCCGACTACACGCGAATGCAACATCTGTGACGTAGGATGAAGAACGTCTTTAGAACGCCCTTTTTACATATTCATGGCGGACAATAAATAAACCGACTAATTTAGCAATCTAAGTGAAAATTTGAGCGACTTGTCTTCAGTTTGGGAAGCAGAAAGTTAGATGAACAAGAAACAGCTGGTTCTAAATTAGGTCTGCACCCGTGTTTATTTGAGTCTTACCTTTTCAGGAAGCGAGGGAGCTCCGAGGGGGGCAGCTTTATTTATTCCATTCTTGACGAAGTATTTCATCTTTTGGGAAAGAGAAAAGGCTCACTTGTTCACTGATGATATTGGAACACCCAAATGCGACATAACGTAACGGCATTTTTCAAGTAAAAAAAAAAAGGCGATCTGCAGGCGATCTGCAGGCGATCTGCAGAGAGATGCAGACTGCCTCTGCCCTATACTACGTCACAAATGTTGCATTCGCGTGTAATCGGATTTCTCGTGAATAAACACGGCGCAAAGTTTAAAATCACTTTTAAATCAAAATTAAATTGATTTGTTATTTTGCTTGTACAAACAAACATAATTGAATGATACAACATACTGTGTAATATATTGAGCAATTTAAGCATAGTTCAAACATCATGCCAGTGGACCTTTAAGCTGAGGCTAGTAAGAGCTAGCAGATCTCAATAAATTGATAAAAAAAACAGAAGTCTTGGAAGATAAAATACCACAGTGGAATAAGTTTAAGGTTAGGGTGATCAAGCAATGTGGATTTGATGCAGTATAGCATAGTATAGTATAGTATAGTATGGCATTGTACTATATTATGTAACATTTTTATGAAACATAGTTTACAATATTCCCTGTCTGTAACATAAAGTTTTAGAATTTGGAAGCAACCCACAGGACTTGCTGTAATTGCATTCATTATTATTATTATTATTTAGCAAACAAAATGATATATTAATGAAAATTCCTTTCAAAGTGAGTTTAAAATTAAAAACCGTGTTTCTTCACGGGACATCCGACTACACGCGAATGCAACATCTGTGACGTAGGATGAAGAACGTCTTTAGAACGTGCTTTTTTCATATTCATGTGGAGGCTAAAAAACCACAATTTGCTACAGTGTATATTTGAGCACTGTTCAGTTTGGAAGTCTTGTTAGTAATTTGAACCTTTTGGTTCTTAATTAGCTCATCGTGTTATTTGAGTCTTGCCTTTAACAGGGGTTTCGAGGGGGCAGCTTTATTTATTCCATTCTTGACGAAGTATTTCATCTTTTGGGAAAGTGAAAAGGCTCACTTGTTCACTGATGATATTGGAACACCCAAATGCGACATAACGTAACGGCATTTTTCAAGTAAAAAAAACATGCGGCGATCTGCAGGCGATCTGCAGAGAGATGCAGACTGCCTCTGCCCTATACTACGTCACAAATGTTGCATTCGCGTGTAATCGGATTTCTCGTGAATAAACACGGCGCAAAGTTTAAAATCACTTTTAAATCAAAATTAAATTGATTTGTTATTTTGCTTGTACAAACAAACATAATTGAATGATACAACATACTGTGTAATATATTGAGCAATTTAAGCATAGTTCAAACATCATGCCAGTGGACCTTTAAGCTGAGGCTAGTAAGAGCTAGCAGATCTCAATAAATTGATAAAAAAAACAGAAGTCTTGGAAGATAAAATACCACAGTGGAATAAGTTTAAGGTTAGGGTGATCAAGCAATGTGGATTTGATGCAGTATAGCATAGTATAGTATAGTATAGTATGGCATTGTACTATATTATGTAACATTTTTATGAAACATAGTTTACAATATTCCCTGTCTGTAACATAAAGTTTTAGAATTTGGAAGCAACCCACAGGACTTGCTGTAATTGCACTGCCTCTACCTGTCCCACATATCATTCTGTTGCAACTCCCTGTTGTTTTAAAATCAGGTCTGCGCTGGTGACAAGTTACAGTGCACATGCCCAAGTTCACCTTTGATGTGAACATGCTTTTTTCTATGGAATAATATGGAGGCCAAAAAACCACAAGGGGCTACAGTATATATATGAAAACTGTGCAGCTTCAAAGTCTTGTCACTAATTTGAACCTTTTGTGCCACTTAAAAAGCTCATAGACTAATTTGACTCTGGCATGTAACAGCCGTTTAGAGGAATGTTTGTCTGTCCTGTGCATGTGAGTGAGTGTGTGACCACAGGCCTACCTGCTTTGATCATGGTACTGAAGGATTATGACAGCACACAAGCACACAACATTAGCAGTTATTTTAAAACTACATGCAGTACTACTTCTGCTTCAGTGCAAAGGCTGTGCAATAAAACCACGTCAGTGAATTTGTTAGGATCACTGCGATAGTGAAACATTGTCTAAATAATAAATGCTACATTCTGTAGAGCAGGGTATTACAAAGTGAGGTTGATAGAAAATATAGAACAGGTATTGGGTTAAACTATTCAAACATTCATCCATCCATCATCTTCCTCTTGTTCTGGACGTAGTCTCTCCAGTGTGTCCTGGATCTTCCCTGGGGTCTTGTCCCCGTCTGACATGTCCGAAGCACCTCCCCAGGGAGACGTCCAGGTTTCATCCTTACCAGATGCTCGAACTATCTCAACTGTCTCCTCTGGATGTGGAGGAGCAGAGGTTCTCCTCTGGATGTGGAGGAGCAGTGGTTCTCCTCTGGATGTGGAGGAGCAGTGGTTCTCCTCTGGATGTGGAGGAGCAGTGGTTCTCCTCTGGATGTGGAGGAGCAGAGGTTCTCCTCTGGATGTGGAGGAGCAGTGGTTCTCCTCTGGATGTGGAGGAGCAGTGGTTCTCCTCTGGATGTGGAGGAGCAGTGGTTCTCCTCTGGATGTGGAGGAGCAGAGGTTCTCCTCTGGATGTGGAGGAGCAGTGGTTCTCCTCTGGATGTGGAGGAGCAGTGGTTCTCCTCTGGATGTGGAGGAGCAGTGGTTCTCCTCTGGATGTGGAGGAGCAGTGGTTCTCCTCTGGATGTGGAGGAGCAGTGGTTCTCCTCTGGATGTGGAGGAGCAGTGGTTCTCCTCTGGATGTGGAGGAGCAGTGGTTCTCCTCTGGATGTGGAGGAGCAGTGGTTCTCCTCTGGATGTGGAGGAGCAGTGGTTCTCCTCTGGATGTGGAGGAGCAGTGGTTCTCCTCTGGATGTGGAGGAGCAGTGGTTCTCCTCTGGATGTGGAGGAGCAGTGGTTCTCCTCTGGATGTGGAGGAGCAGTGGTTCTCCTCTGGATGTGGAGGAGCAGTGGTTCTCCTCTGGATGTGGAGGAGCAGTGGTTCTCCTCTGGATGTGGAGGAGCAGTGGTTCTCCTCTGGATGTGGAGGAGCAGTGGTTCTCCTCTGGATGTGGAGGAGCAGTGGTTCTCCTCTGGATGTGGAGGAGCAGTGGTTCTCCTCTGGATGTGGAGGAGCAGTGGTTCTCCTCTGGATGTGGAGGAGCAGTGGTTCTCCTCTGGATGTGGAGGAGCAGTGGTTCTCCTCTGGATGTGGAGGAGCAGTGGTTCTCCTCTGGATGTGGAGGAGCAGTGGTTCTCCTCTGGATGTGGAGGAGCAGTGGTTCTCCTCTGGATGTGGAGGAGCAGTGGTTCTCCTCTGGATGTGGAGGAGCAGTGGTTCTCCTCTGGATGTGGAGGAGCAGTGGTTCTCCTCTGGATGTGGAGGAGCAGTGGTTCTCCTCTGGATGTGGAGGAGCAGTGGTTCTCCTCTGGATGTGGAGGAGCAGTGGTTCTCCTCTGGATGTGGAGGAGCAGTGGTTCTCCTCTGGATGTGGAGGAGCAGTGGTTCTCCTCTGGATGTGGAGGAGCAGTGGTTCTCCTCTGGATGTGGAGGAGCAGTGGTTCTCCTCTGGATGTGGAGGAGCAGTGGTTCTCCTCTGGATGTGGAGGAGCAGTGGTTCTCCTCTGGATGTGGAGGAGCAGTGGTTCTCCTCTGGATGTGGAGGAGCAGTGGTTCTCCTCTGGATGTGGAGGAGCAGTGGTTCTCCTCTGGATGTGGAGGAGCAGTGGTTCTCCTCTGGATGTGGAGGAGCAGTGGTTCTCCTCTGGATGTGGAGGAGCAGTGGTTCTCCTCTGGATGTGGAGGAGCAGTGGTTCTCCTCTGGATGTGGAGGAGCAGTGGTTCTCCTCTGGATGTGGAGGAGCAGTGGTTCTCCTCTGGATGTGGAGGAGCAGTGGTTCTCCTCTGGATGTGGAGGAGCAGTGGTTCTCCTCTGGATGTGGAGGAGCAGTGGTTCTCCTCTGGATGTGGAGGAGCAGTGGTTCTCCTCTGGATGTGGAGGAGCAGTGGTTCTCCTCTGGATGTGGAGGAGCAGTGGTTCTCCTCTGGATGTGGAGGAGCAGTGGTTCTCCTCTGGATGTGGAGGAGCAGTGGTTCTCCTCTGGATGTGGAGGAGCAGTGGTTCTCCTCTGGATGTGGAGGAGCAGTGGTTCTCCTCTGGATGTGGAGGAGCAGTGGTTCTCCTCTGGATGTGGAGGAGCAGTGGTTCTCCTCTGGATGTGGAGGAGCAGTGGTTCTCCTCTGGATGTGGAGGAGCAGTGGTTCTCCTCTGGATGTGGAGGAGCAGTGGTTCTCCTCTGGATGTGGAGGAGCAGTGGTTCTCCTCTGGATGTGGAGGAGCAGTGGTTCTCCTCTGGATGTGGAGGAGCAGTGGTTCTCCTCTGGATGTGGAGGAGCAGTGGTTCTCCTCTGGATGTGGAGGAGCAGTGGTTCTCCTCTGGATGTGGAGGAGCAGTGGTTCTCCTCTGGATGTGGAGGAGCAGTGGTTCTCCTCTGGATGTGGAGGAGCAGTGGTTCTCCTCTGGATGTGGAGGAGCAGTGGTTCTCCTCTGGATGTGGAGGAGCAGTGGTTCTCCTCTGGATGTGGAGGAGCAGTGGTTCTCCTCTGGATGTGGAGGAGCAGTGGTTCTCCTCTGGATGTGGAGGAGCAGTGGTTCTCCTCTGGATGTGGAGGAGCAGTGGTTCTCCTCTGGATGTGGAGGAGCAGTGGTTCTCCTCTGGATGTGGAGGAGCAGTGGTTCTCCTCTGGATGTGGAGGAGCAGTGGTTCTCCTCTGGATGTGGAGGAGCAGAGGTTCTCCTCTGGATGTGGAGGAGCAGTGGTTCTCCTCTGGATGTGGAGGAGCAGAGGTTCTCCTCTGGATGTGGAGGAGCAGTGGTTCTCCTCTGGATGTGGAGGAGCAGTGGTTCTCCTCTGGATGTGGAGGAGCAGTGGTTCTCCTCTGGATGTGGAGGAGCAGTGGTTCTCCTCTGGATGTGGAGGAGCAGTGGTTCTCCTCTGGATGTGGAGGAGCAGTGGTTCTCCTCTGGATGTGGAGGAGCAGTGGTTCTCCTCTGGATGTGGAGGAGCAGTGGTTCTCCTCTGGATGTGGAGGAGCAGTGGTTCTCCTCTGGATGTGGAGGAGCAGTGGTTCTCCTCTGGATGTGGAGGAGCAGTGGTTCTCCTCTGGATGTGGAGGAGCAGTGGTTCTCCTCTGGATGTGGAGGAGCAGTGGTTCTCCTCTGGATGTGGAGGAGCAGTGGTTCTCCTCTGGATGTGGAGGAGCAGTGGTTCTCCTCTGGATGTGGAGGAGCAGTGGTTCTCCTCTGGATGTGGAGGAGCAGTGGTTCTCCTCTGGATGTGGAGGAGCAGTGGTTCTCCTCTGGATGTGGAGGAGCAGTGGTTCTCCTCTGGATGTGGAGGAGCAGTGGTTCTCCTCTGGATGTGGAGGAGCAGTGGTTCTCCTCTGGATGTGGAGGAGCAGTGGTTCTCCTCTGGATGTGGAGGAGCAGTGGTTCTCCTCTGGATGTGGAGGAGCAGTGGTTCTCCTCTGGATGTGGAGGAGCAGTGGTTCTCCTCTGGATGTGGAGGAGCAGTGGTTCTCCTCTGGATGTGGAGGAGCAGTGGTTCTCCTCTGGATGTGGAGGAGCAGTGGTTCTCCTCTGGATGTGGAGGAGCAGTGGTTCTCCTCTGGATGTGGAGGAGCAGTGGTTCTCCTCTGGATGTGGAGGAGCAGTGGTTCTCCTCTGGATGTGGAGGAGCAGTGGTTCTCCTCTGGATGTGGAGGAGCAGTGGTTCTCCTCTGGATGTGGAGGAGCAGAGGTTCTCCTCTGGATGTGGAGGAGCAGTGGTTCTCCTCTGGATGTGGAGGAGCAGTGGTTCTCCTCTGGATGTGGAGGAGCAGTGGTTCTCCTCTGGATGTGGAGGAGCAGTGGTTCTCCTCTGGATGTGGAGGAGCAGTGGTTCTCCTCTGGATGTGGAGGAGCAGTGGTTCTCCTCTGGATGTGGAGGAGCAGTGGTTCTCCTCTGGATGTGGAGGAGCAGTGGTTCTCCTCTGGATGTGGAGGAGCAGAGGTTCTCCTCTGGATGTGGAGGAGCAGTGGTTCTCCTCTGGATGTGGAGGAGCAGTGGTTCTCCTCTGGATGTGGAGGAGCAGTGGTTCTCCTCTGGATGTGGAGGAGCAGTGGTTCTCCTCTGGATGTGGAGGAGCAGTGGTTCTCCTCTGGATGTGGAGGAGCAGTGGTTCTCCTCTGGATGTGGAGGAGCAGTGGTTCTCCTCTGGATGTGGAGGAGCAGTGGTTCTCCTCTGGATGTGGAGGAGCAGTGGTTCTCCTCTGGATGTGGAGGAGCAGTGGTTCTCCTCTGGATGTGGAGGAGCAGTGGTTCTCCTCTGGATGTGGAGGAGCAGTGGTTCTCCTCTGGATGTGGAGGAGCAGTGGTTCTCCTCTGGATGTGGAGGAGCAGTGGTTCTCCTCTGGATGTGGAGGAGCAGTGGTTCTCCTCTGGATGTGGAGGAGCAGTGGTTCTCCTCTGGATGTGGAGGAGCAGTGGTTCTCCTCTGGATGTGGAGGAGCAGTGGTTCTCCTCTGGATGTGGAGGAGCAGTGGTTCTCCTCTGGATGTGGAGGAGCAGTGGTTCTCCTCTGGATGTGGAGGAGCAGTGGTTCTCCTCTGGATGTGGAGGAGCAGTGGTTCTCCTCTGGATGTGGAGCAGCAGTGGTTCTCCTCTGGATGTGGAGGAGCAGTGGTTCTCCTCTGGATGTGGAGGAGCAGTGGTTCTCCTCTGGATGTGGAGGAGCAGTGGTTCTCCTCTGGATGTGGAGGAGCAGTGGTTCTCCTCTGGATGTGGAGCAGCAGTGGTTCTCCTCTGGATGTGGAGGAGCAGTGGTTCTCCTCTGGATGTGGAGGAGCAGTGGTTCTCCTCTGGATGTGGAGGAGCAGTGGTTCTCCTCTGGATGTGGAGGAGCAGTGGTTCTCCTCTGGATGTGGAGGAGCAGTGGTTCTCCTCTGGATGTGGAGGAGCAGTGGTTCTCCTCTGGATGTGGAGCAGCAGTGGTTCTCCTCTGGATGTGGAGCAGCAGTGGTTCTCCTCTGGATGTGGAGGAGCAGTGGTTCTCCTCTGGATGTGGAGGAGCAGTGGTTCTCCTCTGGATGTGGAGCAGCAGTGGTTCTCCTCTGGATGTGGAGCAGCAGTGGTTCTCCTCTGGATGTGGAGCAGCAGTGGTTCTCCTCTGGATGTGGAGCAGCAGTGGTTCTCCTCTGGATGTGGAGGAGCAGTGGTTCTCCTCTGGATGTGGAGGAGCAGTGGTTCTCCTCTGGATGTGGAGGAGCAGTGGTTCTCCTCTGGATGTGGAGGAGCAGTGGTTCTCCTCTGGATGTGGAGGAGCAGTGGTTCTCCTCTGGATGTGGAGGAGCAGTGGTTCTCCTCTGGATGTGGAGCAGCAGTGGTTCTCCTCTGGATGTGGAGCAGCAGTGGTTCTCCTCTGGATGTGGAGGAGCAGTGGTTCTCCTCTGGATGTGGAGGAGCAGTGGTTCTCCTCTGGATGTGGAGGAGCAGTGGTTCTCCTCTGGATGTGGAGGAGCAGTGGTTCTCCTCTGGATGTGGAGGAGCAGTGGTTCTCCTCTGGATGTGGAGGAGCAGTGGTTCTCCTCTGGATGTGGAGGAGCAGTGGTTCTCCTCTGGATGTGGAGGAGCAGTGGTTCTCCTCTGGATGTGGAGGAGCAGTGGTTCTCCTCTGGATGTGGAGGAGCAGTGGTTCTCCTCTGGATGTGGAGGAGCAGTGGTTCTCCTCTGGATGTGGAGGAGCAGTGGTTCTCCTCTGGATGTGGAGGAGCAGTGGTTCTCCTCTGGATGTGGAGGAGCAGTGGTTCTCCTCTGGATGTGGAGGAGCAGTGGTTCTCCTCTGGATGTGGAGGAGCAGTGGTTCTCCTCTGGATGTGGAGGAGCAGTGGTTCTCCTCTGGATGTGGAGGAGCAGTGGTTCTCCTCTGGATGTGGAGGAGCAGTGGTTCTCCTCTGGATGTGGAGGAGCAGTGGTTCTCCTCTGGATGTGGAGGAGCAGTGGTTCTCCTCTGGATGTGGAGGAGCAGTGGTTCTCCTCTGGATGTGGAGGAGCAGTGGTTCTCCTCTGGATGTGGAGCAGCAGTGGTTCTCCTCTGGATGTGGAGGAGCAGAGGTTCTCCTCTGAGTCTCTCCTGATAACTGAACTTCTGTCTCTGAGGGAGAGTCCAGCTGCAGAGGAAACTCATTTCAACCTCCTGGATCCACGATCTCATTCTTTCAGTCTCTACCAGATTCATGACCAGAGGTGAGGGGAGGAACATAGACCTTTCTGGTAAACAGAGAACTTTGTCTTACAGCTCAGCTCCTCTTCACCACATTCAAACACTGAGGTACCAGTAGTATTTTGCTGAATCTTTAAAAGTGACTCCAGTTAGTTTAATTGACTCTTTGCTAGTATTTGCAATACTGTACATAGATTTAAAATGATCTAGTACACCTCACTCAACAACTAGGTGTGTTCAGGAAACGAGAGACCCATCTGCATCACAGCAAACAGAGCAGATACTGTGACCTGCAGCTGTGGAAGGGAAACATGCTCCATCAGGTGAGTTACAAAATGACAGCAACAGATGTATTCAAAAGACAAATAGAGACATATTGTACATCGCTGATCATAGACCACAGCACAACAACAAACACACATCCTCCATTTAAAAGAAGAAAGAAAGCCAATAATTATGTTTCGTTCAGTTCTTATTTGTGTGACATGTTCAGATCATGGATGTTTTTGTTCGATAGAATGAATAACTGAATAAAAAGAAAACACTCGTCTCACTGGTTGTGGTTTTGAAATGACCCAAAATCAGAGACCTCTGCATGTTGAGGTCAGAAATCAGTGTTTGAATATGGAACAAAGGACTAAGAAGAAGGAAGGAAATAAAAGTGGCTGTGCAGAGGCTAACACAACATTGAGTACAGAGTTTCAGCTCCATCTGCGTTTGATTACTCCGCGTCCTTCAGACAGAGGGAGGTTAACAACACAACAAGAGTTCTTGTAGGGACCGGGTTACACGAGAGACGGAGAATGGGAAATTAATTTGCTTTGTTAACTGGGACTTGTTTCCTTCTCTGCAGGTTTGAGAGCATGTGTGTAGGAATAAGGACATACAGTACCTGCTAACAAAACCAGCCGTTAGCAGTAGGCTAACACCAGCTGCACTGACTCAGCAATCACATGAGTTGCCACCAGAGCACAGATAAAACAGGGAGGAAACATTTCTACATGAGTAGCTGTGCTGCTGTGCAAACACAAACAACTGGAAAGGAAATACTGTCAAATAATTCTGAACAACATCTTGTACAGGTACAGGTAAAAAACAAAACTGACACTCTGTAATATAACCTTTTGAATTCATGACTGTCCTGAAACCAGTGCAAAATGGTGATTTAACAGTAGATAACAGAAAATTATGATCCGTGGAGAAATCACTGGTCACGTACACTCAGGAGTGTTAAAGTCAAAGTAATGAACAAGCTTCGATCCTTTCACCAGGTGATGTTTAAATGTGTGAATATGTGAGACAAGTCATGAAACTAGTTTATATCACACACTGCTGAACACTGACTCACATCACACCCTTATTGCTGCTTTACTATTTTGTGTTTCTTGTTTTTGTAGCATGCTGAATCGGTTCTTATTGCACTGTTGGTCCTGTGTTAACCTGCATATGACAAATAAACAACCTGTTCGCTTAGCAATGCTAACGATTAGCAATGCTAACGATTAGCAATGCTAACATATGATTAGCAATGCTAACATATGATTAGCAATGCTAACATATGATTAGCAATGCTAACACCAGACACACAGTTACAGTGGGAGAGCTTTTCTCCCAATTAGTTCCAAATCCTTGCTAAATGTATTAACAGGAACCAATCAATTAAAAATGCAGCAAGTGAAAACAGTATCCAAGGCTCTCACCAGTCAGTGAGTAAAGCACACACACATGCACACTCACAGACACACACATCCTCACAGTGAGTGAATCACAGTGACAGGGGTGTGAGAGTCACACAGTGCTCTGACAGCATTCGAGTTAGTCATTTGTCAGACACACACACAAGCGCACGCACACACACACACACAAGACACACACACAAGCGCACGCACACACACACACACAAGACACACACACAAGCGCACGCACGCACACACACACACAAGTGGACCGACATGAGAATCCCAGCAGTGACTCGTGTCTCTTACAGTCTTTCCACTCACATTAGCTGTTGTTGCGTCCACACAGACGTCCACATTTGTTTGCGAACAACAACAACGATGCTTCACAGCAAGAATCCACCACTTCAGGTCTCAGAATGTCTACAAACTGAAGAGGGCTTGGGGTGCAACTGATTCAAATGACAGATTCTCTCTAGATGTGAAGGGGGTCCTACAAATGACCTCTGACCTGCAAAACAAGTGCAGAGGTGAATCAAGTCAACAAGGAGCTGGACCGAGCTCTAAATCTCACACCCACCCAGGACAAGGACACTTCCACCTACTGCCCTCAGGCAGGTGATACAGGAGTCTGTCATCAGATACAAAAAGACTCAAGGACAGTTATTATCCACAAGATGTCAGATTACTGAACTCTCAATAAATAACAATAACTTGTAACTCAACCTCAATGTCACTACCTGTGCAATAACCTGTCACACAACCTGTGTGGTATATGTTGATTATGTGCAGTATACTGTATATACAGACCCTTTCCTGGTGTTGTTCCCCTTGCTCTCAAAACAGCTGCTGTTACTCCAATACTCAAAAAACCTGGTTTAGATCCAAATAATCTCAATAATTTTTGCCCCATTTCAAATCTTCCATTCATCTCCAAAATTCTTGAAAAAACAGTAGCTGCTCAACTTCATGCTCATCTGTCTTGCAATAACTTATATGTGCTGGTGAAGATTATTGCTTTTCATTTTGGGAAGGATACCCTAAGAGCTGTGCGGGAGTTCGAGAAGATGTCAAGGAAGTTGGCAGACTACAGGAACCATCTCCGTTTCAGTCTGAGATGCAGACAAGAAAAACTCATCCCCATCAGTTTAAAACTCAACTCGACAATTAAAGGACAAAGAGCTGAAGGAATCCTCCTTAAAGCTCAACACAAGCTTCTCAATGAGAGAATAAGACAGATCAATTTCACCATTGAAGCTCTCTCACTCAAAATGGATCAGAGCCTCCTAAAGCTCTCTACTCTTTTACCACCACCTCTGTTGGAAGAAGTGTCTTGCTTTGTTGAAAAGGCTCAATTATCACAGCATCAAAAAAGCAAGGAACGTCAAAAAAGTAAGTTTCTAAAATTACAACAAAGAGCGGTTTTCTCATCACAAGTCATCAGTCAAGATAAAGAGTTTGACGCCAACACAAATACTCAGGAACTGTGGGTTAGAAATTTGTCTAACAGGACCTTGACACAACCTGAGAAAAATGTGCTGGCAAAAGGACTAAATTTTGCCATCTCCCCACAAGAAATACCTGTTGTGGAACTAATCACAGCCACTGAATCTGCGATTAGGAACAACAACTTGACAGAAACAGAGGCTGAACAACTTCGGATGAAAATATCAGCTACCCTCTCCAGTGCCAAACTGCCTCCCTCAAATCTTACACCACAGGAAAGGAGAGCCATAACATCACTCAGCCAGGACCAAAACATCACCATTTTACCAGCGGACAAAGGAAGATGCACAGTAATACTCAACACATCTGATTACCAGGAGAAAATAACCACACTACTGAGTGACAGGAACACCTATGAGCACCTGAAGAGGGATCCAACTAACACCTTTAAAAAGAAAGTCAGTAGGCGTGTTTCCATCAAGGTTTCTAGGTGCGCATTATGAAGCATCGCATCAGAAAAGCTAAATGGAAACGGCATAATTCGAGTTAACTTCCTCTAAGTCGCTCTAAAGTTTATACGCTCGCTTGAGGTAGTTTTTGGGGAGTCGATTCAGAGCTGAGTCGGCTAAACGACAGATGGAAACAGATTAGCCGACTCAGTTCTGCCGCAGCGAACATTCACGTCACGTGACTGATCAGCTGTTTCCGCTCCGGACAACATGTAACATCGCTAAAACTAGTTGGCATGACAGAATAAATACAACTTGCCCGATAGCAACACATACCTGAAATATTCTCTCCATTTTGCCGAGATGTCTGTTTTCAAACGCTACTTCCTGTTTACTGTGGAAGTGCGTAACGCTGACGTCTGACGTATGGCGCTGACGTGTGACGTAATGACGCTGACGTCTGACGTAGAGACGCTTTGCGTGGCATTGCAGATGCGCTTCAAGCCAGTTTAATGGAAACACTTCTGATCCTCATAATTTTAATTTACATTTTAGCGAAATTTTCTAAAATTCGCTCAAAAATCGAATTTAAATTGGATGGAAACATAGCTACTGATTATCTGCAAAAACTCGAAAAGGAGAAAACAATCAATCGATCATTGTATTATAGACAGTACCCGGGGGAGGCCACCCCCTGTCTGTATGGACCTCCAAAAATACACAAAGAAGGTACACCTCTCAGACCCATCGTGAGCAGCATGAACTCAGTGACATACAATGTTGCTAAACATCTGGCTGGTATTTTAGCTCCTCTGGTTGGTAACACACCTCATCATATTAAAAACTCCATTGATTTCACCAACAAAGTTCAACATTTGAAGCTGACCCCGGGAGAAACTCTTGTATCATATGATGTGACTTCTCTGTTCACATGCATACCCATTTCTGAAGCAGTAGAAACCGTCAAAAAACGACTTCTACAGGACAAGGATTTGGACAAAAGGACCAACTTAACCCCAGACCACATCTGCACCCTGCTGGATCTCTGCCTCTCCACCACTTATTTCAAGTTCAATGACAGATTTTACAGACAGAAGCACGGCTGTGCCATGGGATCTCCAGTGTCACCCATTGTTGCAAACCTCTACATGGAGGAAGTGGAACAGAGAGCCCTTAACTCCTATGAGGGGACAACTCCAAGCCATTGGTTCCGGTATGTGGATGACACCTGGGTCAAAATCCAAGCCAGGGAGGTGGAAGCGTTCACCAGACACATTAACTCGGTTGATAACAACATCAAGTTCACCAGAGAGGATGCTAACGATAACAAGCTGCCTTTTTTGGACTGTTTGGTGCATATGGAGGGAGAGGACAGTCTCAACATTGAAGTTTACAGAAAACCAACCCACACAGACCAGTATCTTCTGTTTGACTCTCACCATCCACTGGAGCACAAACTTTCTGTCATCAGAACCTTACAGCATCGGGCAGAGCACATCCCCACAAGGACAGAAGGGAAGGAAAAGGAACAGAAACACATCAACAAATCGCTGCAAACATGTGGATATCCCAACTGGGCTTTTGTCAAGTCAGCAAGGAAATCTGCTAAACACAATAATGAACAGAAAAAGTCTAACAGACGGAAAAACATTGTCATTCCTTATGTTGCTGGAGTCTCAGAGAATTTCAGAAGGATTTTCAACAAACACAACATCCCAGTACATTTCAAACCCAGCAGGACTCTCAGACAGAGGCTGGTCCACCCTAAGGACAGAACCCCGACACACAAACAGAGTGGTGTGGTTTACGCAGTCCAGTGCAGCGAGGTCTGCTCAGACCGTTACATTGGAGAAACGAAGCAGCCCATCCACAAAAGAATGTCTCAACACAGGAGAGCAACCTCCTCTGGACAAAACTCAGCTGTTCACCTCCACCTCACGGACAAGGGTCACTCATTTGAAGACCAGAATGTGCAAATTTTGGACCGAGAGCACAGATGGTTTGAGAGAGGTGTGAAGGAAGCTGTTTATGTTAAGAGAGAAAAACCTTCTCTCAACAGAGGAGGAGGTCTGAGATTTCAGCTTTCCAAGACTTATAACTCAGTTTTGGGACTGATTCCGAAACGTTTTACACCGGATGGGAACTGAGGTGTCTTGTCTGTAAATTAGACTAACAAATTTCTTTGAGAAGCCTCTGTTTGTTGGTTGGGAGTTGTTTTTTGTCAATTTACATACAGTGTTGTGTCTTCTGTCAGAGACCTCAAGGGAACCCCCTACTGTTAAGGTGTGATCTATAAATTTACATGCATGAGTTACCTCAGCTTGAAATTTACATATGATGGTGCGTGGTTCTGTTATAACTCCAAACTTCTCACAGTTGTTCATGGAATTGAGAAAGCCTCCCGGATGGAAGTCGAAACGTTTTCTGTTACAAATAAAGTCCAGTTGATCTTGTATTGAACGCCTTTTTGATTTATCGATAGTTTGAGTCAAGAATCGATTCTAGAGCGCAGCATTCTGGCATCGATAGTATTAATATTTAAATATCGATCCGCACATCACTAGCATTCAGGTGCACACCCAAGTAGGCCCTACTTGTAACTGGAGACCACGTTCCACTGCAGATCATCCTATGTTCAGTGGGTGGGGGTGGGGGGTTGTTCCTTCTGAAGTCCACAACCTTCTTCTTCACATGGATGTGAATGTTATTCTCCTTGCACCAGCTCTCCAGGTGTTCCACCTCCTGCCTGTACCTGCACTCATCATTGTTTGTGATGCATCCCACCACCACTATATCATCTGCAAACTTTACAAAGTGACAGCCTGGGTGGCTAGATGCACAGTCATACGTGAGCAGCGTGAACAGGAGGGGGCTCAGCATACAGCCTTGAGGGGAGCCAGTGCTGAGGGTTATGGTGGAGGAGGAGAAGTTGTGGATCCTCACTGACTGTGGTCTGTTCGTTAAAAAGTCTAGGACCCAGTTGCAAATGATGGGGCTTAGTGACCGTGTGAGTAATTTGTCCATCGGGAATTGGGGGATCATGATATTGACGGTAGATGTGAAGTCTACAAAGAGCATACAGACATAGGAGTCCTTCTGCTCCAGGCGGTTGAGAGCAATGTGGACCACAGAGGAGATGGCCTCTTCTGTTGATCGATTCTCGCGATATTCGTACTGGTGACGGTCCCCACTGAAGCCGATGGTTGTTTTGATGTGGGTGGGTCATGCCTTGGGCTGGGCGATGTCTCGATATTTTTAAAATATCAAGATACATTTTTTTGCGATATAAGTTGAGACTATCTCGATATAAACAATATACTATACTTTCTGCCTTAAACGTTGCACCGCCGTATATGTCGCATCAGTCCAATTATGTCCAATAAAGTGAAAAAATCCATAAACGTGTCGCACTTCCGTACACGTAACATCTATTATGCGTCACCGCTGACGCGTCACGTATGTTACGCGTCACCGCTGACCAGTGTTGGGTTAGTAACACGTTACAGTAATTACATTACATTTTTCAGTAACGTAGTAGTGTAACGCACTACTTTGAAAATGCCTGTAATGTATTACAGTTACTAACAAAACCTTACATTCGTTACTTGCGTTACAATCAGGACCTTTCGGAGAATAGTTTTTTTTATTTTTTTATTTTACCTTTCGGAGAATAGTTGTGGGACGAGGACGACGGAGCAGACGCATGACTGTCACGGGGGGAAAACAAAGACGTACGCGATGACGTCGGAACGTCATACGTCAACGTACATAGACATATAAAGGTACATAGACATACATTGGAGGGAATGAACAACAACATGGCGGAGGTGGAGGAGAACGCGGCAATGTCATTTTATGGATGGAAGTATTCACATTATTTTTCTTTTGTCGCGAGAAAGGACAAGAACATTACAGTAGTGTGCAAGCTATGTCTGGGTCACAACAAGACACTGTCTACTGCTGCGAACTCGACGTCAAATCTTTACAAGCATTTACAAAGACAACACGCTAATGCTAAGCTAGTTGCTAAAGAGCCGCAGAGGGATGGTGCAAGTTTGATGCCGCCACCGTTTAAGCAGGCTCGGCTTGAATTTCACCGCCAGGCAATCACTACAAAGGTGGAGGTAAACAAACTTAAAACAGAAGTTTTACATTTTGATATTGTCATACCTTTTGAATGGCACGTTTACATATGCATTGTGCTTGTTATGTAGCACTGCTGTTTTACTTTTTCATTAAAAATGAGTGTCAAAAAGATCTCTAATGTCATTATTGAAAGATAAAAATGAATACAGGTTAAATCTCAGGTATTAGAGTAATCCAAAAGCAATGTAACTATAAGTTACTTTCAGAACTGAGTAACTAAGTAGTGTAATATGTTACTTTTTTTAAAAGTAACTAGTAATGTGTAACTAATTACTTATTTTGGGTAACTTTATTAACAGAATGGTCAAATCCGCTGAATTTAAATAGTTTCAAATTTACATATGTTGGTGCGTGTCTATGGCTTATCCTGTTATAACTTCGCCCTCTCACTGTCTCCTCACTAATTGATAAAGCTCCTCGGATGAGAAGCGAAACGTCTTGTTTGCTACAAATAAAGTCCAGTTGTTCTGTATTGAACGCCTTTTTTGATTAAATAGTTTCGCTTTGTCGGCACTTCCAAACGTGCGCGCGCAGTGAAAGGAAACTGTGCATTTCTTTAAAATTTAACAAGATGAACACCTTAAAAATATATTTGTTTGCTGAAAATTAAAGCAAAGATGTGTCTCAGCTGAACTTTTCCTTCATAAATTAACAGAATGGTCAAATCCGCTGAATTTAAATAGTTTTGCTTGTCGGATCTTCCAAACGTGTGCGTGAGCGCAGCAAAAACCTTTGCCTCTTTAAAATTTAACAAGATAAACACCTAAAAAAATATATTTGTTTGCTGACATTATAGTAAAAGTGTGTCTCAGCTGAACTTTTCTTAATGCACTTAGATGGTCAAAACATGGCAAAATGAAGCAGACGAAATAAAGCGGCTTTAAAATTACTACACGCTCACCCGCCCATAATGATGACAGAAACACCTATTTATTTATTTATTTATTTATTTATTTTTATTCAAACCCGTTGAATTCTTCATCCTCTGTGTTGCTGGTGAAGAGTTCTGCCAACTCCTGAGGTAACAGCTACTACCACATCAAATTTTAGCTCAAACATCTCCTAAAGCTTATCAGTTGTAAATGTCCATCCAGTGATTACTTTCTGTAAGTTTCATCAAATTCTGTCCTGTGGTTCATGAGCTATTTTGCTACCAGTCAAACACTGAGGTAACAGTATAGTTCAGACCTCCAGAGAGCAGGAGGCTGTGCTGCGACAGAGTGAATCAGAGCAGAGGAGGCTGCTGTCGGACACATGAGCTAGGAACGCTCGGTGGACCCTAGCGGCCGAAAATTGTACTGTGCCCCTAGAAGCCGAAAGTGGTACTGCTCCATTTTTTCCATCAGGATGAATGGAAACGGTCATATCTCAGCCAAAAATTTGTCTAAAAATATGGGGAAAAATCCATAGATATGTCACTTCGCCGCATAAGTCGCAAGACATACAAATTAGGCAAAAAACTGAAAGTTATGCACCATAACTCGTGTTCCCTGAAGGAAGGGAACGAGGTGCAACATACTTGCTATGGGAATTGCGCCCCCGCGCGATTACCTGAAGGAATACATTCACGCCTTTTACGGCAGGGGGCGTCACCCCGCGCCAGAGGTACCGCCCTTTAGGTACTTAGGCGACTGACGCCCCTCCAACTGTCTCCAAAATTGCACTTCACCGAGCTTTCAGCATTGAAAAGGGCCAGCTATGTTGCACCTCGTTCCCTTCCTTCAGGGAACATGAGTTATGGTTGAAGGATAAATCACCATTATATACGTTATTATGATTAAACCTATATACTCATTCACAACTGTGTTTCATGTAATCACAAAGGTTTTATACAATCATGTTTAGGCGCTTAAATGCACTGTGCACATATTAATCTTACCGGTGTGCAGCTTTGAGCAAGACCTGCAGCTTGGGGCAACTCTCGGAGGCCAACACGTCCCACAGGGGGGAAGGGCAAAGCAGACACAGAATTTGGCTGAAATAACAGGTACATCTTTAGTATAAACACATACACTTAGTTTATGCAACACACTTAGTTCATGACACAGAATGTGCCACAGGAGAAACATAAATGTCAAAGGAAACTAGTTTGAATCTAAACTCTTCTTAGCTTATGCTTAAACAAAGAGGCACACACAATCTGATGCAGGTCACTGCAGAGAGACCTTGGCCCGGCTATAAATCTCAGTCGCTGTGGCAACCATCGCTATCAGTTCGCCTGACCAATCACACAACAGAAGGAGCCCAAAACATTTTATGATATCTCACAGCAGAGGAGTGAGCTGGCATTCCTTGATGAGACTTCGAGCGACAGGTCTGTTCAACGAATCCTCCGATCGTATATGCATATAGATCAAATGATGTCTGCTTATTCTGTTAACCTGTATCTTTTTCAATAAATCATATTTGCTTCAAGAGACGCCTGGCTCATTTGAACACCCAAACTGAAATTCCTTCAGTTCTGGTGACCGCCGACGTGATGAACCAGGTGACCTGTTGAATAGCCGAGCAGAACTTC
>JBBPBX010057172.1:0-13707 GCA_038048925.1 Garcialebias charrua | reverse complement strand
CTGATAAGAGGTGCTTTTTATTTTATTTTTATCAGCCAGCTCGGTAGAGCTCTGTCACGGGTCCACAACTTTGGGGAAGAGAGACGGTGGAGAGGGGGGACAGAGCATCATTTTTTTTCCCATAACATCTAAGGAGGAATTGAAATGGCACCTTCCAAGGCCAGGTCCAGATTCAGATATTAACATTGTTTTGGGTCAGGCTGAACTCATAAATTTCCATGTCTGCCTTACAGTCTCGCTAGTCCATTCTCTCATGGCAACTCCAAATAGCCGAATTCGATTACTTACGCCAAGTAGAGCTTACAACTTCTCCAAGATTTATTCCTTCCAACCGTTTGTGGACACTGCCAGAAAGTTCCACAGTTATGAAAACTTTTAAAGCTTACCGTGATATGACACTAGATAAAATGCCACAAGAGTTTCTCCTGAGGAGAAAATCAATATGTTGAGCAGACATCATGACAGTTCTACTGCCTGAAATGGTGTTTCACTGAAAAAGCTCAAATGCCAACCTCTTTTGGGAAGGTTAACAGGTCTACAAAGTAGGATTTGTGAAAAAAATTTTTTTGTTGAAACCCCATCAATAGTTATTCAGAACTTTCAGGGCTTATGTAACGATGACCATCTGAACAAACATGTGCTCCTAGACTCCTTCATAGATATGAAGTAAAATCCAAAATAGATGCTCTGACACTGCAGCATACAAGCAGAGAAAAGACAGGGATTCTGCAGAGTTCACAGTCATTAAATATTAAAGCTTTACTGAACCACATGACTCAAAGTCAAACTTTTAGTAGCAAGTCTTTCTTAAGACTCAAATACCTTGACATCTCTTTCTTCTTTATTTAATCCTTGAATAATCAGCAACATTTTTAACACCTTACTAGTTGCAACACATGCAGTGCTTGCATTTTCTTAGCATGGGAAAGCATAGAACACCCCCATCACCACACACACACATACACACACACACACGCACTAGACTTCTACAGATTACATTAAATGTGGGCTGACAGGTGAGTGCTGGATGTGCAGTCTCAGGAGGCAGATCAAAGCACTTTTACAGTGTGTGTGTGTGTGTGTTTGTGCTTAATCAGGATGTGTGTGTTTGCAAGATCAGATATTTGGGCTGTGTGTTTGTGTTAAAGATGCAAGTTTCCACAGGGAGAAAAAAAAAGCAGCATCTTCACACTGGATAAGAAAGACGAAAACTTTTAATGCTATACAGAAACCTCTTTTGCATACTTGCTCTTGTAGATCCAATAAGTTCAGTTAAATATGTTGAACCCTTTTCACAACAGAATACAGCAATTATGTCATATTTTAGTTTGGTTTAAATACTGATAATAGCTTTAAAGGTATTTGTTTGTGATGTAAAATAATAATTAAAAATCGTTGACAAATGGGCAATTTTAGATGACTGAATTTTGGTTATCTGTACATTTGTGTTCTGTATGTATAGAAGCAGTAGGTGAATTACAGTTTAGATTCAGAACATGTAAAATTTGTCTAAACGTCTTTTAACTTAAATACAGTTTTGTTTTGTTTTTTACATCAATGTGCCATTTCACTCTCATATGGGCAGTGGAGTTCTGTTAAAAATGAATTTTAAATTAAACCAAAAGCAGCAGCAAGAACAGAAAAATCAATGTTTTTTTTTCTCTTGATGCTGAATGAGAATTAGTCAATAGACTGAATGACTAAGCATTGTGTTTGTATCATGATTTCACAAAGGGATTGCAGCTTGAAGAAAATCTTATATACTACCACAGCTGACTTCCTCAGCTGTGGTAGTTCAATCTGAATGTCTACTGGTTGCCTCCTGGTCACCTCCCTTTGGATGATTTTTGGGCACATCTTACTGGTTGAAAGTGCAGCAGTAGTCTTTACAGTTCAACCCTCTGTCACACATTTTTTAATTTATTCTTTTAGCTTCCCACTTGTCTAACCATCTCTTACTTCCACTTCTCCCCCAGAAGTCTTGCTTTATTCAGTGTGATATGAGTACATTAAGACACATCTGCTAATATGGTGAAGAAATGTCTCTGCATTGCTGAGTCACTCATCAGCATGTACACTCTGTGCTAATGAAGATTTTACAGAAAATCCCTTCTATGATATATCTGACTTACTGATGGGTGGATATTGCTGGAGGTAAGAGTGGATGAATTGTTCATTTCTGCATTGTCAGTTGCTCTGAAAACATAATTTTGTAGGATATACCTGTAGATCAAAAAACGATGACATCACATTAGTTTTGATTAATTTAGAAGAAGTTAGAAGGCAATATTTTATAAGTATGACATAATTCGTGGATATAAAGTTTAGGGAGTCTTGTTCAAAGATGAATAAACCTGACTACTGTTTGTTGAAATTATGACAAGAAACATGCAGTTTTATGTTGTCTTTTATTTTTATTTTTTTACATTATTTGAGTATTATAATGAGCTACGACTTTTTTTTTTTTTACTTGTTCTGTAATTCTGCAGAGCTCACAAACATTAAATGCTAAAACTTTGCTTAACCACATGACTCAGTCAAACTTGGTTCAAAAGATTCATGAGGGTTATATTATTATGTGGTCTATTGTTAACGTTTGACAAACATCAATGTGGTGACAACAATAAAGGTTAAATTGTGTCATCAGGACCACTTTCTTTAAGTGAGAAACGTTTTGTCCCCCATCCAGAGGACTTCCTCAGTCTGCGGCCTGCCAACCAGATCTGTCCCATAGGTTGGCAGGCCGTAGACTGAGGAAGTCCTCTGGATTGTAACCAGGTGAAAATAATAATAATAATAATAATGAATTCAATTTATAACGCACTTTTCATTAATGAAAATCTCAAAGTGCTACAAGGTGCAACAGAATTAAATGTCAATAAAACAAATAATAAAACAATTAAAATCAATAACAGTATCAGCTAAGATCAAAAGTAGAATCATGAGGAGGTAGAGTATGCTCGGTTGAAAAGAAAGGTCTTCAAGCCGCTCTTAAAGTCAACCACAGACTGTGGGGCTCTCAGACAGTCAGGAAGAGAGTTCCACAGGCGGGGGGCAGCCACACTGAAAGCCCGGTCACCCATGGTCCTTAATTTGGTTCTCGGAATGTGAAGGAGATTACTGTTCTGTGACCGCAGCGAACGGGTGGATGAGTATGGAATAAGAATATCCTTCAGATAATCTGGTGAAGTTCCGTGTAAGCATTGATGTGTAATGAGAGCAGTTTTGTACTGAATTCTGTAGGCGACAGGAAGCCAATGAAGGTTATGGAGAATGGGCGTAATATGTTCAAATTTACGAACTCTCAACAAGATCCTTGCTGCACTGTTTTGAATATATTGAAGTTTCTGAAGGTTTTTGCCAGGGATTCCAATAAACAGGGAGTTGCAGTAGTCGAGCCTGGAGGAGACAAAAGCATGGACGAGCTTCTCAGCATCGGAAAAAGTTAGGGATGGGCGAAGTCTGGAGATGTTTCGAAGATGGAAGAAGCAAGTTTTAAACAGATGCTTAATGTGATTTTCAAATGTAAGATTGGAGTCCATTTTTATTCCAAGATTAGTAACAGAGGTGGAGAGGGGGATGTCTTGTCCAGAAAAGGAAAGTCTTGTTATAGGAGATGTTTGTACCTGGTGAGGGGTGCCAATCAGTATGGCCTCAGTCTTGGAGCAGTTTAATTGAAGAAAGTTCTGATTCATCCATTCCCTAATTGCCTCCAGGCAGGCAGAGAGGGCAGTGAGTGAAGATGGAGATGACAAGGTGGAAGATGAGGATGCTCCAGTCCTGATGTAGAGCTGTGTATCGTCGGCATAACAGTGAAAAGAAATGTTGAACTGATTAATAATTTGACCTAAAGGCAGCATGTAAAGGGAAAACAGCAGGGGCCCCAGAACCGACCCCTGAGGGACACCACAGGAGACACAGACTGTCTGGGACGTGGCGTTGCCAAGACTAACACATTCCAGCCTGTTGGAGAGGAAAGATTTGAACCAGTCCAGGACGGTGTCGCAGAGACCGACCTCCACATGAAGACGGTGGAGGAGGATACTATGGTCCACAGTGTCGAAGGCTGCAGTGAGGTCAAGGAGGACAAGGATGGAGGGAGAGCCAGTGTCAGCAGCCAAGAGGACATCATTGGTAACTCTCAGCAATGCAGTCTCTGTACTGTGAGCTGCCCTGAATCCAGACTGGAACTTCTCATACAGGGAGTGTTGTTGTAGGTGGTCCTGCAGCTGAGCAGCAACAGCTTTTTCCAGCACTTTAGACAGAAAAGGGAGGTGTGAAATTGGGCGGTAATTAGAAAAAATGTCGGGATCCAAATTAGATTTTTTCAGAAGAGGCCTAATGATGGCGGTTTTTAGAGGCAGTGGAACATGACCAGATTGTAGAGACTGATTTATTATTTGAGTGATAAGTGGGCCTATTGCAGAATGATTGGTTTTTATGAGAGACGAGGGGAAAGGATCCAGGGCGCAGGATGAAGGCTTCATTTTCTTGATGATGGCCTCCACCTCACTCTGAACAACTTCGTCAAAGCTGTTTAGGGTCCCAGAATGCAGACGGGTGGGTGGCACACTGAGAACGGGGAGGTTGTGGAGCTGAGATCTGATAGTGTCAACTTTGGTTTTAAAAGATGAAAGAAACAGGTCGCATTTTTGAGCAGAGTCCTCAAGAGTTTGCTTAATGGGATTAAGCAGACGAGTGATTGTGGAGAAGAGCTGTTTAGAGTTTCCAGGGCAGGTGTTGATGATGTTAGAATAATATTTGGAGCGTGCTTCTTTTAAAGAAAAGGGGTACGCTTTCTGATGTTCTTTATATGCCTGCTTATGCACAGAGAGACCAGGTGATTTTACACGTCTCTCAATAGCACGGCCAGTTGCCTTCATCTTGCGAAAATAGGTTTTTGATTTATACAAGTGGTTTATTATTCAGCCAGTTAAGTTTTAACAAATAAATATCAAAAAGAGGGTACTTTAAAGTACTAATTACCAATAATTGTGTTTTACAAATATACTGTAACATCTAACACAAGTAATATATTGACAAAAATAAATTCAAAACAACTATGTTCAATTGTATTTTACAAAATCCCTTGGAAAAAATAAAAATTACACAACCTTGATTAAGAACTAAAGTAGGATGAAAAGTAACTGATACAAATAAATGATTAACAGCAAAACTTTTAGCCTTAAACCAAAATTACACCAAAATCAAAACAATGATTTCCACAAGTAAGATTTCTAAGCCTGTCTTTAGAAACTTAAATGAATAAATAAATAACAGTTAATACACAAGGCAGACCTCAAGGACAAACACTTGACCACAAACAGTTCTAGACTTGGCTATAAACTATCTTATATTTCTAAATGGTACTTATTAAACCAAGGTCGAACATTTTTAAACACCAGGACACCCAAATAAAATGGCAAGCTGCTCAGTCTAAATCACAGTGGCCCTGATTGACAGGAGAGCTGGATTAAAACAGACAGGCCTCTTCTGTGGTTGGAGGAGCAGGAGACAAATAGTCCAACAAGAAGCGGGTAAAAGATGATGGATGGATGAAGGAAGCAGAGGGATGCCCATTGGTAAAAATCAGGAGAGGCCACGCCAATCTCAATGTTGCTGCAAAGTTAGGCCAGCAAATCCTTTACCTACAGCTGCAGTTTCATGCAAAACAAATGACCCCAGGCCATAACAGTTTGTAACAAGGTGATCTTGTTTGTAAGCCTTCTCTAACAGCCTTTATCTAAAAGACTTGTCAGTTTTCTTTAGTAATAACTGCACAAAAATATATATAATCTCTCAGTACAGCTCTCATTTCTAATATGGAGCATAAATACATTATTTTACATTAAGATGAAACAAATACCGCATTTTTCACTGTATAAGTTATTGTTATTGTTTTTTTCTTCATAAATTAGCATGCTTGCGACTTATACAGTGAAGCGACGTATTTGCTTCACCCCGATATTTATAAACCAATTTTTGGCTGAGATCTGACAATTTCATTCATTCTGACATAGAACATATTGAACAGTACCATGTTTAGTCACTAGAGGGCCCTTGACTAATATGGCAAGCCAATTGTCTCATTAATAGGTAAAAATTGCTATTAATGAGCCACTTGGCTCTCCATACCAAGCCTCCTTCGTCGCACTCCTGGAGCAAATGTCAAATCAGCTGCATTTCACCGCACCGTCCAGGTGAAATGCAGCTGATCTTGACAGTCAACGTTCATTTATTAAGGAAAGTTAAACTGAGACACACCTTTACTCTAATGTCGAGCAAACAAATAATTGTTTTTAGGTGGTTATCTTAGTAAATTTCGAATAAATGCACAGCAAGTCCTCCCTCTGCATGCTCCTGCAGCTGCTAATCGATTTTTGAAATGCAGCTGATTTGACCGTCCAAGTGCATTTATTAAAGACAAGTTAAACTGAGGCACACCTTTGCTATAAATTTGAGCAAACAAATATTTGCTTTTATGTGTTAATCTGTTAAATTATTGTTAAAGTCCTCTTGTGCACGCCCCCGCGGCCGCCATTTGGCAGCCAATCAATTTGTGGCACAACACCGGCCCACATTTCGGGTTGTCAGCGGTGACAGGTAACAAATACGACACGTCAACAGTGATGCATAATAGATGCGACTTATAAGGTGAAGTGACGTATTTGTTTTTTTCCCCCACTTTATTAGACTTATTTGGACTGATGCAACTTGGCGGTGCGACGTGTACGGCGGCAAGTACAGTAAATGTTTGTTTATAGAAAATCTTTCAATTTTTTGTTCCAACTTTACAAATGATAATTATGAATTTAAAGTGTGAAACTTAAAATTATGAATTTAAAGTGTGAAACTTAAAATATAGAGTGGATGTGGCTAAATACTAAAAACATAGGAAAACAGCTCCTTACAAAGATTATTTATCATGTTTTGTTTTGGAGAACTATTATACATATTATAAGGAAAAACTATGTTGTAAGGCATGCACTTTAGACTAACATAACACCGTCATCAGCATAATGTTATATCTTAATGAAATCTTAGATACATGATGTAATAACAGTTGTATACCTAAGGTGACATGCAGTTGTGGTGCAGGATTTAAAGCATCGGTTCACCAGCTGGACGGTCAGTAGTTAGATTCCCTGTCTGTCCACATGTTTGTTTGCATTTTTCTCATGGCACTGATTGGTGTGTATAGTATTTAAATAATAGACCAAATATCATTTTAGCCATTATTAACTGCTGCATGCCAGTGCGTGTGAATGAATAAAAAAACAACACATTGTAAAACACTTTCATAATTGTTTAGCAAATGTTAAAATGTTCTATATTATTGTAAACCATTTACCATTTATGCCAACACATAAGCAAAGTCTTCACATAATAAACAGCAGTTTTAAAGTTCCTATTGAGAGCACGAGTCAAATAAAAACGAATATTTTTAACGAACAAATAAAATATGAATTTTATTTATAGTTATTATAGTTTCATAAAGATTAAATGGGCAAAAGGCTTTAATTGTAATGGTATTCTTTATAAATAAATAAATAAATCTAACAGTGTAAGGAAAAAATATTTTGTACGTTATCGTTTATGGGATTGAATTGTATTGTGTTTTTAAGAAAATGAACACATTTTATTAAAAATAAAAAATAAATAAAAAAACGATGCGTGTAGAGTTGCTTCCATCTTGTGAAAATAAAACGACAACAAAATAATTGAATTAGGTTTATCCTCTTAAAATGGCAATTAAAAGCAAGCAAAAGAGTCTTTGTCTATTTAGAAATCAAAATAAATGGAAGCAGTGTTTATTTTGTGTGACCACACATCATGAAGAGCCTCTCAAAGACAGATTAGATAAAGAATGATAAATCTCCCACATCAGAGCAAGACCCACAGATTGAAGGAGGAGAAACAAAACAACAACAATGTTCTAATTATGCATGCAGCTTTGATAAAGAGTTCTCTATTAGACATAAGAATGAATGAAATGTTAGACAAGTGCCTGCACAAGTGATTGTACACTTTCTTTCATCCCCCACCCACCCCTCCACACACGCACACACACACAGTTGAGAGATCCGCTTGCACTGAATTGTTCAACAATCTGTTCGAGAAAATCCAAAACCACAAGACATACAACCATGCTAACGCCCTGAAAAAAGCCTCAACAGAGATTTGAACCCACAGCTTTTTTTTGCTGTGAGCCAACAGAGTTCCCTGCTCCACCATGCAGCCTGCGCTCCACAAAACATGTAGTTGCACACTGAAATGGATTTGATGAGAATATTCATCATGCATCATGTTTTTTGTTACAGCATAACACAAGCATGAGGCTCATTACCTGATCAGCTATTCAAGATTTAAGACTTAGCAGGCTTTTGTGAAGATTGTGTAAGGGCTTTGTACAACACCCATAGCTTAGTCTTAGTAAAGTGTTTTTTCTTAGAAAAGAAAGTTGTTTTATGTGTCAATGTTGATGAAAACAAACTAAGCATGAAATGAATTCTATATTTATTGATCAGCGTCTCCGAAGTAGTTGGTGGATTCACAAAAATGTCATTGGTGAAACTAAAACTGTCATTTGTAAACTAAACATTTTAAGATCTACAATTGCTAGAAGATGAAGAGATTATTATATTAAAAAAATGTTTTATGTTGAATCTTGGTGGACTAACTCTAGAGTTAAAGAAAAAAACTGCTCTATTAATCATGTTTTTCAGAATAAAAAAAAACGGATTGCTTTCTATTCCCCCAGGGGGGAAAATCAGATTTTTCAATTGGACAAATATGCGTCATTCAAACTTGAATTAAGTTATCTGTTTTTCATAACAGGTTCAACTGGGACTGTTTCTTTCTTGGCATTTAATATTTGTAAGGGAGTCTCAACAACAGCCTTGTAATCTAAGTAGTGTTCAGATTATTTGGATCCAGATTGACTCCTCATCCAAAGTCCCTGATCACCTAAAGAGGTGCACCACCAAAGGTGTACACGTAAGTGTCATCCAGTCTAATATTTTCTTTCTGCTCACAGTAAATAATAGCAATCGGATATTTTTAAAATTTCCCATGTGACTATGTCACATTGATTTCTGGCAGCATTAAAATAAATGCTTTACTTCTCATCATCCTGCCAGCAATGTGCATATTGTGCATCGGATTTAGAAAGTCATAACCAGCCAAAAAGCCTATACGGCATCAAACTAATCCCACCGAGACTCTCATTTATCTGTCTTCCAGCCTTTGAGATGGGATGACTGTCTGTTGGTGAGAGAAAAGTTACATTTACAGTGAGAGAAACAGAGAGACAGAGAATGGCTGCTACCTCCACAGATGAAATGGCTGTGTGGGTGGATGTACATGAGAGTGCAGGCTGCTAGGAGCAATGAGTGGGAAGCGGGTACTGAGTGGGAAGAGGAGAGCTGCTTTAGTGAGACAATCAACACCGAGACCCACAGAAAGACAGGCACGCTTTCATGGCTCCTTTTGTTTTCTTTATTTGGAGAAAGACAGTTCCAGGTATTCAGGTTGGTAATGGATGGCAAGAAGAGAGTCTGTATGAGGGTCAGCAAATGTTTTTGTTTTTGTTTATTTAATTGCTTTCTGATATTTTAATGCAAATTTATGATGGATTCAGTTCTAAGATTGACTTTAAACACAACAAAATGTACTAAATAGCTTTTATAAAGAAAACAATATGGTTTAATTAAGAGCAAATCGTGTAAAATGTTTTTTATAGGCTATTTGTGTTATGTACTGGTTTATTCTACAACATGACTAGTAAGCACATCTAGTCAGTCCAAAAGTGTACTAAACTCCTGATGGACTGATACATTCAGCAGTCTCTGTACCATCAGCATGTACACTGTTCTCCTCACACATACATTTGCGTAGTAACACAAGCATTGTTTGGTCAGAAAAGCCGTAACAAACTAAACAAAGGTGTCATGGAAAAGTGTATTGGTTTAAAATGCATACGACACATCAATATGTTGTAGCCAAAAGCATTAGACTTGTCTGAATTAAGACTTTTGCTTCTTTCTGTTTACTCTGTGCTCGATGACTGATGCCATGACTGTGAAGGTAATACCTATTGATAACTAAAAGACGGACAATCACTTCAAAAATTGGACTGTTCCTTTAAATAAATAAAAATCCTGATTGTTGCAGTGTAAGTAAGGCCAAGACACAATGGTTCACACACTGCTGGATTAGTCAACACACTTAATGCTGCTTAGAGACTTAATCATTGTAGCTTTACATATTTTATCCCTTTATGCCAAAACCCTTAAAATTAATTAAGGTGATGTGTCAGAGAATTTTTGGTCAAAGGTTAAGAATGCTTTTTATTGTGTTTATAATGTGGCTGAGATGGCTTAAAAACACATTTACCTCCCGACTTGAGAACGCATGGTGTCTGCTTGGCGTTATCACAGTGAGAACTCCATTCTTCATTTTCCTCCAGGAGAATGGAGGAGAATATTTTTGCTCCTTTAATGGAGCATTTTACATTAAACCATCTCTTCTATTAGGATCATCTTTAACATGACCTCATAGAATTACAATCAGCTTTATTGTCATTGCACTGAAGAGCAACAAAATTACATTTCAGTACAACCCATCCGAGAGAAACATAAACAAAACAGACATTGGGAGATGGAGGTAACTGAGGCTGCTGGCTTTGAGAGGCACAGCCTTTTTTTTTCCCAGATAAGGAAAAATAAACATGAGGGAGTGGAGGTGTAAAAATAAATAAATAAATAAATCAAATCTCACACTGTGTTCTGGATGGGACACAGTGTGAAAGTTGCACAAAAAAAGACCTCAGCACATAAAACAGCAACATATTGATGACATCGTAATACATGTATGCATGAGGAGGCTGATGAGGGCAGTGAGTTGTTCATGGACTCAGCCAGAAAGTTCCATAGTCCTGATAAAAATGGCACAGTGTCTATCAGTCAGCTCAACCCTGACACAGATCTACAGATGTCCTCAGGAGGTGAGCGATGGGCGGTGGGGGTGGGAGCAGAGCTTCTCGTTCACATAAACAACCAGGAGAAGTTTGAGATAGTTGGCCAATTCAAGGCTGAGTGGGGAAGCCAAATTCAGATAAACAATAATTTTGGGTCAGGCATCCTCTGCTTGAATTTACATGTCTGCCTTCGCAGTTCTGCTGGTACGTCTCACTGGCAATTCCAAACAGCCAAATTTTGTGATCACACTGTCGGACTGAGCTTGTAGCCTTCTTCAAGGTCAATCCCTTCCCACCAGTGAGTCGCAGTAGCCGCAAGTGGCCTGCGATTCTCAGAAATCGCGTCCAGCTTATGGTTCAGTTCATGTAACATCTGATTCTGAGAGCTTACCGCGCAGTACATTCCTTCATACAAGCAGGCAGCCTTACAATTGCTAGAACCACTGCCACTGTCTTCCAAATTAATTGATATGCCAGATACCCGCCAACTCCAAAAATCAGAAATCCGGTTATCATAAATCCAATTATGTACGTACATTGTACGTCAGATCTCAGTACAATCTGTCTGAGAGAGTGTCCCTTCAGGGCATGAGGGCTCTCCTTCACCCTGTCTTCTTGTCAAGAAATTGTTTTCAATTGCTTTGAGAGACCAGCTGACCAGATCCATAATTTACAATTCGGAGGATATGTAGTGAGAGGCTCTGATAGGAATCGCAAGCATAAAAGCAAAGCAGGAGGGAGGCAGAGCAGGAGGGTAAAGCGTCCGTTCTCGTCGAGAGCAAGCAGGAAAAAATAAAATAAAATAAATAGCTGATGTATAATGATTTTATTACTCACAACCAGTGTGAAATGAACGTATTAATAGGTTACCATGATCAAATTAACTAACCGCTTTCCACTAATTTCTTTTTCTCAGGTCATTTGCAAATATTTGTCTTCCGATAGAAAAAATGAATAATTGTAACTTTCATACAATTGTATTTCTGGTCAGATTACTTAAAATAATTTTTTAACACTTTATGTGTGCTAAACTAACCAGGCCCTCTACTGATTTGATCTTTAATGTACATGCACAAGAGTAGTTTAAAACTTTCATAACTAAAGAGAAAAAAATGCAGAAAGTATGTTTATCAAAATGTCAAAGTATTCTTTTCCAAACATGACCTTTCTTTTAGGCTATTACATGCCAGTAGACATCAGTGAGGCTGCATTTTTAAACATTCATCATGGAAGTCATGATTGAACACAACACACACACAGTCACACTTGGAGGCACAAGAACTTGCATCCCTAGCCTCACTGACTCCTGCCGCGATATGGCCCTCAGAGGACAGGCCTGCAATGCAGCATCTGAATGACTCGCACACACACACATACACACACATCGTGAGATGGCGGCATGTAAAGTGTTGGGTTCGTAGGAGGAAGACGAGGCAATAGAGAGCACTGTTATGAGAGTGCTGAAGCCTGATGAAAGGTGGAGGAGTGAGTAGGAGGAACATTAGTGGTAGGAGGTGGAGGTTGGTGAGGATGAGGAAGAAAACAGGTGGGAGGGACATTTTAAAGTGCTAAGAAATTCAACCAAAGGAGAAAGAGAAGCAGGTATGGAAAAGATAAATGGACTGCTTAATTGGCTTGGTGATTACATTGTGTGGCAGATTTTATTGCGGATGTTTTCACAGACAGTTTATATCAATCTAACTTCAACTTTACACAATGGTAACACGTTGTGTGTCAGTTCTGCATGGATATTGAAAAACAGCTTTCAAACTGCTCAGAATAAACTACCCGGTACTTGAATATGCAAGGACATTTTTAGGAGGCTTCTGATGGCTACATGAGGCCGCCATTTTATTTTGCTTTGCTAATTGTTGTAATTATTTTGAAGAGTTGTTATACAAGAACAGCCTGTAATTTGTGTATAGTCTACTGATAGCCAAGATAATTTATGCCAGTTTATAAAATCCTCCAAACAACACAAAGTGGCACAGTGTCACTTACTAGAAAGCAAACACTGTGAGTATTTTTGAGAAAATAAAGTCAGAAAACATGCCTGTTAAGCTGCCTCCTTTGCAAAAGAGATATGTGTGACAACATGATTAGCCTGGTTAAATAAAGGTTAATAATATTAATAAAATAAAAAAAGTCTAAAATAATAAAATATTTTTAAAATGTCCAATGTTTCACCGACTGTTAAAATAAATGTTACAAAAATAAAATAAATTTAAATGCATTTCTTTTTTAATATTAGTAATAATGAAAAGTAATAGACTACTTTTAGTCTATTCTCTAAATGAACAGATTTTAGTTTTAATGGAACGAGCATTCCTCTGAAGGCATTGAAGCGTGTGCGTGTTTTGTCTAGACTCCTCTGTTGTTGCTGTGTTTGTAGTATACCGTCCACTGACAGCAGAACCGTAGTTTGAACAGGAATTCTACTTTATCAGGTAAAGTGTGTTCTTCAGTTTTTCAGGTGAGTATTTTGGGCTCTCGGCAGTATAAATTTAGGGCTTTTCATGAAAGTGAAGTGGTAAGAGGACCTCATACTCCTATTTTACTTTTCCTTTCATATGGAGTTTTAGGCTTTCAGCTTTTTAGAAACACTCTTACAGACACAAATAGATTTGTTGGTACCCTAACACAATAATAATAATAATAACAATAAAATAATAAAACACATTTGATGTGACTTTTGGCAAAAAGTCAGAAACGTTTGGGCCTGTCGAGAT
>JBBPBX010057171.1:0-17590 GCA_038048925.1 Garcialebias charrua | reverse complement strand
ATCTATCTATCTATCTATCTATCTATCTATCTATCTATCTATCTATCTATCTATCTATCTATCTATCTATCTATCTATCTATCTATCTATCTATCTATCTATCTATCTATATCTATCTATCTATCTATCTATCTATCTATCTATCTATCTATCTATCTATCTATCTATCTATCTATATCTATCTATCTATCTATCTATCTATCTATCTATCTATCTATCTATCTATCTATCTATCTATCTATCTATCTATCTATCTATCTATCTATCTATCTATCTATCTATCTATCTATCTATCTATCTATCTATCTATCTATCTATCTATCTATCTATCTATTCTATCTATCTATCTATCATGATTATTAAATAATTTTCTTCAGTTTGTCTCTTTAATGCAATGGAAATATTTGTGTAACATAAATACTAAGACCTGTTCGTCAATAGTGTTTATACAATTTTTATACATTTTTCATTTAAGACAGTTAACATTTTAATTTTAACTTCCAAAGTGTACTGTTTTGAACAGAATCAAAAACTGAAAGCTATGCACAATAACTCATGTTCCCTGAAGGAAGGGAACGAGGTGCAACATACTTGCTATGGGAATTGCGCCCCCGCGCGATTACCTGAAGGAATATACTCACGCCTTTACGGCTAGGGGTGTCACCGCCACGCTGGAGGTCCAGCCCTCTGGGTACTTAAGCGGCTTGCGCCCCTCCATCTTTCTCCAAAATTGCACTTCACCGATCTTTCAGCATTGAGAAGGGCCAGATATGTTGCACCTTGTTCCCTTCCTTCAGGGAACATGAGTTATGGTGCATAACTTTCAGTTCCCTTTCAGTCGGTCTCTCGGTGCAACATACTTGCTATGGGAACGTAATCCATTCACGCCCTTGAAATGCTCACCAAAGTACAAGTGAGAACATCCGTCCTAAAGGACAGGCATCTCCCAGCTACTTTCTGCAGGGAATGCAGAAAGCACATGCTAAGAGGAAAAAATGCCAAATGCAAGAAACACCATTGTGATGTTTCCACTAGGCATATATATGTATACACCAACTAGAGACAGCTTAAGTGTGCTCCATCAGTGTCAATACTTATCATCCCCTTTTCCCAATGGAACATCCTGAGAAACAGGAGGAAAGAATGGACCCACCACGTCACAAGAAATTGAGTGACAGATGTAGAGGTAGAGAACCCAAGCCAAGCACAGAGTAACCTCTCAGGTCCTTGTTAACTTTGTTCTTTGTTTTGGGACAAAGCAACCAAAGCCTTAGGCTCTCAGCCAGATCCCTTCAGAGGCCAGGCTGAAAGTTGCCACAACTCTGGACGTGGGTGTAGAAGCTGCCCATGCGCCTGAGTCAGTAGGTCTCTGTGAGAAGGCAATTGCCATGGTATCCCAGATAGCATTGAAATCAGCCCCGGGAACCACGTCTTCTGTGGCCATCTTGGGGCTACCCATTCCAATGCCACCCCGATCAGAGGGACAGGTGGAAAGGCATAGTAGAGTACCCCTGCAGGCCAATCATGTGCCAGAGCATCCATACCCAATGGAGCGTCTGCTTCCCTCAAGGAAAAGTAGAGGTCACAGTGTGAGCTAGCCCTGCAGGCAAACAGGTCCACAGAGGCTTTCCCAAATCGTGACCAGACCTGTTCCACAATCGGTAGATTCAGGCTCCATTCTGATGCCAAAAGAGGTCCTCTTGAAAGAGCGTCCGCCCCATAATTTAGTTCACCAGGGACATGAGTCGCCCTAAGTGACAAGATTCTTGGAGCACACCATGTGAACATCCTCTGTACCAGTCCTAGGAGGGCCTGGGACCTTGTTCCTCCCTCTCTGTTGATGAAGGACACTGTGGTCCTGTCATCTGATTTCTCCAGGATGTGTTGTCCAGCAATCAGACCTTTATTGAAGAAATATTTTAGTGACAGGAATACGGCCAACATCTTCAGGAAGTTAATATGTAATCTTGCTTCCTGTTCATTCCAAAGGCTGCGGGCGTTCTGGTTTCTACAGATCGCCCCCCATCCTGTTTTTGAGACGTCCGTCGTGATGACCACACGAGATGACACCCTTCCCAATGAGACCCCTTCCGTGAAAACAGACAAGTCTCTCCAGTGTTCCAGGGACTCCAGGCACTCTGGGTCTATCCTAACCTTCTCTGCCTGATTAGGCAGGTCGGGTTGTATTCGTTGGTTTAGCCATACTTGTATGGGCAGCATTTTCAGTAATGTGCGTGGCACACAGGGAATGGCTGCCGCCAAGAGGCCTAAGAGGCATTGGCAGGTTTTAACAGGGACCCGTTGGTCCAGTTTAAACCTTTCCAGGCAACGGCGAATGGAGGAAACTCGTTCTTTCGAGAGCCATGCTCTGTACTGGATGTGTCAATCTGTACTCCCAAAAATACGGTAACCCGTGATGGAGTCAAATCGCTTTTTTGTAGGTTTATGACAAAACCAAGAGACCCAGGTGAAAAATCACCCTATAGGAGTGTGACTGGGCCTGCTTTCTGCTTTCAACCAGAATCAGCAGGTCATCAAGGTAATTCATGACCCTGAGTCCTTGATTCCTAAGAGGGGTCAGGGCTGCATCCAGACATTTGGTAAATGTATGCAGAGCAGTCTTTAAACCAAAGGGTAAAGCTTTGAATTCATAAGTGTTACCCTCGAAGGCAACGCGGAGAAACTTCCTGTGTTTCCTCCATACACCTATATAGAAATAGGGATCTATTAAATCCACTGTACACGCGTAGTCTCCAGGTCTCACAGACTAGAGGACATGCCGCAATGTAAGCATCTTGAACTTAAATGTTTTAATCCTCTTGTTGAGAGTCCTGAGATCCAGAATCAGTCTCAGGGAATGATCCTTTTGCGCACCAGGAAATATTTACTGTAGTGGCCAGAGCGTAGCTTGCATCCTGAGACCAGGCTAATCAGTCCCTTTTGCAGCATTGTTGAGACAATCCCTCAGTACGTGTGCACGTTTAGGATTAATTTTAGATTGCAGTACCCCTGTGAAGCGGGGCGGTTTCTTTGAGAACTGTAACTTGAGCCCATGACGTATCGTCATGACTCACTCATTTGGTAAACATGCTTTCCAGGCTTACGCATGCGCGCTGAGCCTGGAGGGCATGTTGAATTGCTGCTCATCGTGTTTTAGCATCACAGGGGTGACCTTTGACCCCCCTTGCACTCCTCTGAGCAGGTTGGTCGGCCCGACAGAAGATATCGCGAGATCTGACTGTCCTTGGCAGAGGTTGTGTATCTTGCTGTGGTTCATAGTTTAACCATATGGTTTATTTATAAAAATGGGACTCGAGTCAAGAACCAGGGTAGTCTGTGCTTTGGTACTTTTATTTTTGTACATGTCTGAAACAGTGTTTATTTTTTTACGCATGCAAAGTTCGAGTCGTGTTTGGTACGTGCACACATGTCAGTCATTCCTCGTAGTCTTTTACAAGGGGAGACTGGACTCAAGGAGTCAGGTTCCCGTACCACGTGGGCAGGCAAACCTGTAAAATTGTCAGATCGTCCTGTTACATCAGGTTCGAGTCTGTTTTCCACATTGGGTCACTGAAGAGGTCCTTGGTCGGTACTGAAAGGTTTCGCCGCCACCAACGGGTCTTTTCCGTGGTGGGCCACCCGTGTCTTCCTTTGGGGGTGCAAAGCTTTTCCTCGGCAACCCATTGCGGAGGGCTTCCGCCTGTGTGCGTCTTTGTTCCAGCCTTGCCTGGACGCATTCCAATGCTCCCCCGAAGAGTCCCGTCGACTCGATGGGGTGCTGGAGGAAAGTGGACCTCTGGTTTTCTGGGAGGTTTGACAGAGTTAGCCAAAGATGGTGCTGGGCGACAACTATTTCCGCCATTGCCTTGCCTTGGGAAAGGCTATTGTCCCCATCATGCGGAGCACAAGGTCCGAGGCACGGCGGGCCTCGTCTATGGCTTCTGTCGCGTCCTGCTCGTCTTTTGTCATCTGGATATGCTAGAGTTTTTCCACCAGGTATGCCTGCACCATGGTCGATGCGTTCATTGCACGAGCTACGAGGCCCTGAGCCTTGTAGCACTTCTCGAGTTGTTTCTCCGAAGCGCGAAAGGCCCTGCTGGGTAGCGTGGGTTTTGTCCCCGTGACTGTGGGGGCCAAGTGATCCGCCAGAGTCTCCTCTATCGGTGGTGCATTGGCGAGGTCTGCTATCTCCATTCCCGCGACGTCAAGGAGTCGGGATAATGGCAGCATGATGGAAGCTCTGGGTTCCGCCCAGGAGCGTTTGAGCTCCATGAGGAAGTCCGAAAAAATTGGCATTTTCTGGAACGTTGTCGATTGTTTCGCGAAAAAGTATCTTCCCGCTAGCCTCGTAGCCTGTTGGCGAGGTGTGAGGTCTGGCCACGTGACTTGTAGGGCATCTGCCGCCCTGTGGCACAGGTCGAACAACGTAGGTACCGACAAGTCCGGTTCCGGTAAGATTTACGCCAGGTTCTGAGAGGAACCAACAGTTTCCCCTTTGTGACCATATTCGGCGTCTTGGTCGGACACTTCAGGTGTCGAGTCCTTGGCGGCAACTGAGGAGTCTGACATGTTGTCCTCTCCGACTCGGCCGTTGCATTCCAGGTCCACGTTGTCGGGCTCCGGTTCAGGAGGGAGCACTTTAGTGCGACGTGCAACCTTCAGCACCACGTTTCTAGCCATGGATTTAGCCAACGTGTCAGCCCGTTGTTTCCTCACTACTGACAACATTCGACGGCAGTGAGTGTAGGAGTCGGGGAATTCTAGCGCTTTCCTTGCGTGCAGAATCCCTAGGCAGACAGGACAGCCCTCGTGGGTGTCCGTCGCCGAGAGGGAGTAACTGCATCCGCTGGGGCATGGGCGTGAGCGAGGACTCGTCGTCTTGGTTTTCTTCCTCCTTGTCCTCCGTTTTCCCTTCTCGGGAGCCATGTCCGGCGAGAAGCGTCAAAGTTGTTCCTAGTTTTCTTTTGTTTGAAGCCGTCTTCTCCGTCGTCTTGCTTTCACTGGTTAGCCTGCTAATGGCTAGCAGGAGGTTGTGACGCAGTTAGCGCCATCGAGCGAAAAGCTACGGAAAGAAGAAAACTTAGAAGGTGAGTAGAAAAAAGCTGGACCAGCTTTCGCCAGCCCAGCAAAACGCAGGAAAATTTCTTTGTACGCTCAGTGTAGGGAGCAAGCTCACCTCAGTCGAGCGATGCGACAACAGAGAAGTCCCACGAAGTTCAGGTGTTAAGCGAGGTGAAGGGCAAAAAAGAGAAAGATGGAGGGGCGCAAGCCGCTTAAGTACCCAGAGGGCGGGGCCTCTGCCGCGCCGGTGACGCCCCTAGCCGTAAAGGCGTGAGTATATTCCTTCAAGTAATCGCGCGGGGGCGCAATTCCCATAGCAAGTATGTTGCACCGAGAGACCGACTGAAAGGGAACCACTTTAAAACTTTACCTGTTCACTTAATGAACATATGCAAATAGCAGGCAGGCCAGTGGGGAGGGGGTCAGGGGGTCCTTCCCTAGAAATTTTTTAACTAAGTAGATGTGATTTCCTGCATTTTGGTGTATTTTAACATGTTAAACATCTATGTGCTTGTAGATAAATAATGTTATTTATGTACTTTATATAAGAATGTTTCTGTTCAGTGCCCTGAGACGACTTCTGTTGTGACTTGGCACTATATAAATAAACTGAATTGAATTGTAAAAAAAATAAAAATGAATTAATAAATTATTACAGTTTTTATTTTATTTTTTCGGACCGCTAAGCACCGGTTTGCGGACCGCTGTGGGTCCAGGGACTCCAGTTTGAGAACCACTGCTTTAAAACCATCAAACATAAAGAAACTGAAGCAGAAGAGATCTGACCAAAATGTCTTCATTGTCAGATTGAATTGACTGGGGGGGGGGGGCTCAAGTCAGT
Organism: Garcialebias charrua; assembly: GCA_038048925.1. Classification (NCBI taxonomy): domain Eukaryota; kingdom Metazoa; phylum Chordata; class Actinopteri; order Cyprinodontiformes; family Rivulidae; genus Garcialebias; species Garcialebias charrua. The sequence goes on along the minus strand of JBBPBX010057171.1, from coordinate 11,688 downwards.
TTGCTTGTCAAATAAAATAAAATCAAACCATTAACTTTTAACAGACTTTTTCAGCTTTACTGGTTGACTTTGCCTTTCCTAGTTTAAACATATAACTTTTCTTACTAGATCAGAGTTGTCTTTTTTTATGGAGACCATTACAGGAGGGACAGATCATAGACCTGGGGTGCACATAAAACTTCAAAGTCCCCCCCACCACCACCCAGAACACTGCAAACAGACGACGACGTGATGAGGGCCAAATAAAAGCTGACCTTTAGCTGCGGCCAGACGATGAATAAAAGTGGCGGCGCAGCAGACACTCAGAGCTCAGTTTGTTGACTCGTCCCGTTAAAACTTTTAGACGTTAACGAGCTCGTGTTCACCTTTTTATGTTCAAAGCCTCGTCATGTAGAAAAAATAAAAACGAAGCAGCTTCATCGTGACGGAGGGCCTACATTTAGAAGCCGAGCTGAAGGTTCGTTTCACGGCTCGGGAGCAGATCTGTGTCGAAGCATGAAAGCTCCATGTGAGATCCCTGCACCCCCCCCCCCCCCACACACACACACACACACACACACACATGCTGCTCCACACTGGGGGAGAAGGGGACTTTTCCACCTGACCATTAACAACACCCCCACAGTTGGTTATAATTTGCACACTCTTGGACATCCCCTTTCAATCTAACACGGCCTTTTATTCCAGAATGAAGCAGCTGTTGCCTCAGCCGTCTAAAGGAACAGGAAACATCTTAAAGGCAGGTTTTTATTTGACCTTTGCAGATTTTGGCCCAATCCCTGCCCTCTTTGACTTTGAACACCTCCGGATGAAACCAGTTCAGGAGTGTGTGCATGTAAAGATCCAGGGTCGGGTGTGGACATCAGTGATGTCTCCTCACAGTCCGGTCAGCCAGCGCAGGTGTTCCCTCAGCACTCGAGAGCTCACGCTCTGATCTCAGCCCTGCTGTTTGCCAGGGAGGAGGGTGAAAATATTGCTGGCTTTGTTGTTATCAGAGAGCATAATTTCTATATTTAGACGAGCGTGTTGGGAGAAGACGGGGGAGGTGCAGAGGAGCTCACCTGTTGCTTTAAAGCCACGGCCTGTTTGCACGGGGATCGTACCTGCAGCTTTGTGTCACTGCAGGTCTGCAACTATTGATTTCAGGCTCTTTGTTCCTCAGTAAATTGCTGTGCGCACAAATTATCAGCTGCATGAGTGTTTTTATAGGGCTTACAGCCGGAGTGTAAGTATAGAGGCAGCCAGCTCATACCTCTGGCCTTCAATCTGAGTCCACATGGACCGTCACCAAAAACTAACATGATGACACGAGTGCTCATTCCATGTGGAAAACCTTGTGCGTTCACATTATAAATGTTCCAAAGCCACACAGGAAACATGTTTAACACGTGAAATACATGTGAAACATCTTTCACATGTACTACATGTGATGTTATTTTCTTCACAAGGAACATGTCTTTCCCCTTTTACCGTCTGACACATGTGAAATTCATGTTTTTCACGTGTTATAGATTTGGGAACAAAGGTCACATGAACGTCCAGTGTCTTCACATGTGAAAACATGAAATAAAGCTGACGTGTTAAACATGTTCTGGACATGTTAAACAGGTTGTGTCTATTTGTCATATGCAGGTTAACCACAAGGTTAACAGTACAACGAAATGTTCAGGATGAGAAGAACTGGTTTGACTCAATAAAAGAGAACAAACAAACAAGAGAATATTAAAGCATGCAGTAAGCGTACAAAGTAAAGTACCAAAAAAGTGAAAAAGTTAATATAATATTTACAATGTCCTAAAGAGAAATAGTAAACAACAACAAGGTAGAATATAACGGTGCAAGCAGGATGTATTAGTATGAATAATTATTTCAAGGTAGTAATATAAGCTAAAATGCACATTATATATTGCACATAACTAACATAAACTACACAGGGTGTGTGACAGGTTTTTGCACAGGTAGTACCCTCCATCCATTATCTTTACCCGCTTCTTCCATTTTGGGTCACAGGGGTCGCCGGTGCCCATGTCCAGCAATCACAGTGCGAGGGGCGGGGGACACCCTGGACATGTCTCCAGTCCATCACAGGGACACATAGAGACAAACAACCATTCACTCTCTCACTCACACCTAGGGACAATTTAGAGTCACCAATCAGCCTAACATGCATGTTTTTGGTCTGTGGGAGGAAACCGGAGCACCCGGAGAAAACCCACGCATGCACAGAGAGAACATGCAAACTCCACCCAGAAAGGCCCCTAGACCGGGATTTGAACCAGGGACCTGCTCGCTGAGAGGCAGCAGCTCTACCAGTTGTGCCACCGTGCTGCCTCACAGGTAGTACCATTGAGATTAATTGAATTCTGATGGTAAGGTAGTGGCATACATCAGGGGCGGCCGGCCACTAGGGGACGCTCGGGCGCCGCCCCTCTGGAACTTCTGGACCATTTTAAATTGAAGACTTTAATTTTTTTTAATAAAAATAAAATAATAAAATAAAAATATTTCGAAATATATGCATATATGTTTTTAGTTGTGTCGGATAAATATTTTATGAGTAACGATGAGTTATTGTTTGTTTCAAAAAACATTTTCTGATTCGTGACGTACTTCCTGTTTTGTGTGGGTGCTCTGAGCTTATTCATTCATTCAATTCAACCTTTATTTATACAGGCTAGCCTCGTTGAGCCACGGGGACTCATTTACAAGGGGGACCTGTCTCACTCACACCCAGGGTCAATTTAGAGTTACCAATCAGTCTAACATGCATGTTTTTGGACTGTGGGAGGAAACCGGAGTACCCGGAGAAAACCCACCCAAAACCCAAAATCCATTGACTCTAATTATAACTGGCGCATGCGTACTGATGCCCCCACGTTACAAAACAATGGGATAAAGTTGGACGCAGTTTTCACTGCCCTAAAGACTCTAACGTGAGCTCTGCCTACCGATCGCGTGTTTCCGGCGTTTATTTATCAATTAATTTTTTTGTTTGTTTTTTTGTCTGGAAAATTTGCCATGCGTCAGTGAGTGACTCAAGCAGCAGGCATGCTCAGGTAAGTTTTAAAGCCCTTTATCTAATGTCTATTTGCATTTCTGGCTGAGATACAGCCACATAGTGCAGCAGCAATAAACATTTTAGCTGTCACAGCTATTATTAGTTGTATTGGATGTCCCAGATGTGACTTGGTGCAATGTTATTGTCAGTTCAGTATTATTAATCAAGAGTTTAGTAATCTGACAGCTTGTGGATAATAGCTGTCTTTGAGAAATACATCACATCTTAATTCAACCTGCTTTCACATGTGAAAATGTGCAACTTGCTCATGGGAAGTTGATCTAGTTTTTCTGTAAGGGCAGTGTCCCAAATACTGCCCATACGAGCTTCAAATGTGCAAAGTACATTTTCACATGTGAAAACAAATCCATGCAACCTACGTGCAAAATGTAGATTTTATATGTTTCCCATGTGGAACAAAAAAACACAAACAAGAAAGTTCATACTCAAAAAAACACAAACTTTATGGAAAAAATATTTTCACATGCAAAAGCATGAAGTGAACATGTGACAAATGTAAAACATGTTTTGCACATGTCTCATGGTACCTTCATATGTTTTCTAGTGTAACTTTCATGTGGTTTAACTTCATAATGACAACACACAGACTTAGATGATGTTTTAATTTAAGACGTGACATCCGTGAAACACATTTTCAGCATTTCCTTAGTTGATCTGGGACAACAAAAGTGAACTTCACATGTGAGTGGAAGTCCCTCTTTCACATGAAAACGTTTTAAGTAGACATCCGTCCATCCATTATCTTCCACTTTTTCCAAAGTCGGGTCGTGGGGGCAGCAGCTTGAGCAGGGAGGCCAAGACGTCTCTTTCCACAGCCACCTCTTCCAGCTCTTCTGCGTAGACTCTAAGGCGTTCCCAGGCCAACAAGAAATGTAGTCTCTCCAGCATGTTCTGAGTCTTCCCTGGGGTCTCTCCTCCCAGTCAGACAGGCCCAAAGCACCTCCCTAGGGTGGAGCTCAGGAAACACCCTTCCAGATGCCCGAACTACCTCAACTGGCTTATTTTGATGTGGAGGAGCAGAGGTTCTACTCTGAGTTTCTTCTGGATAACCGAACTTCTCACCCTGTCTCTAAAGGAGAGTCCAGCTACCCTGCGGAGGAAACTCATTTCAGCTGCCTGTCTCCGTGATCTCATTCTTTCAATCACTACCCAGAGTTCATGACTATAGGTGAGGGTAGAAATGCATGACACCGGTTCTTCTATAATTTGTGCCACTAGACTTCAGAAATAAGGAGGGAGGTCATCGGGGCCTGCAGATTTTCTAGTATCTAGATCTTTTAACAGTTTAGCAAACTCACTGACAGAGAACGTGAAAAAGAGAATCAGGGGCGGCCGGACAATAGGGGGTGCTAGGGCGCCGCCCCACTGGAACTTCTGGAGTTATTCATCATTTTACATTGAAGACTTAAAAAAATGAATAAAAATGAAAAAATAAAATAAACATATTTCGAAATATATGCACATATGTTCCCTTTCAGTTTGGTCTCTCAGTGCAACATACTTGCTATGGGAATTGCACCCCCGCACGATTACCTGAAGGAATACATTCACGCCTTTACGGCATGGGCGTCAGCGTCGCGCCAGAGGCCCCGCCCTCTGGGCATTTAAGCGACCGACGCCCGCTCATCTTTCTCTTTTTTGCCCTTCACCTTGCTTAAACACCTGAACATCACGGGACTTCTCTGTTGTCGCGTCGCTTGACTGAGGTGAGCTTGTTCCCTACACTGAGCGTACAGAGAAAATTTTCCTGTGTACTACTAGGCTGGCGAAAGCTAGTCCAACATTTTTCTACTTACCCAAAGTTTTTCTTCTCTTCCGCAGCTTCGCTCGACGGCGCTAACTGCGTCACAACCTTCTGCTAATCTCTAGCAGTCTACCAGTGTAAGCAAGACGACAGAGAAGACGGCTTCGAACAAAAGGAAACTAGGACCAACTTCTACTCTTCTCGTCTCCGGACATGGCTCCCGAGAAGGGAAAGCGGAGGACAAAGAAGAAGAAAACTAGGACGACGAGTCCTCGCTCACGCCTATGCCCCAGCAGATGCGGCTACTCCCTCTCGGCGACGGACACCCACGAGGCCTGTCCTGTCTGCCTAGGGATCCTGCATGCGAGGAAAGCGCTGGAATCCCCCGACTCCTGCCCCCACTGTCGTCGAATGACTCCACAGTGAGGAAACGCCGCACGGACACGTTGGCCAAATCTATGGCAAGGACCACGGCGATGAAGGTCGCACGTCGCACTAACCTGCTTGCTCCCAAACCGGAGCCCGAAAACGTGGACTTGGAGTGCAGAGGCCGAGTCGGAGAGGACAATGCGTCGGACTCCTCACTTGCCGTCGAAGACTCGACGCCAGAAGTGTCCGACATAGACGCCGAATACGGTGACAAGGGAAAAACTGTTCATTCCTCCCAGAACCTGGCGCAGAACCTTCCAGAACGGGCTTGTCGGTACCTGCTCTGTTCGACCTGTGCCATAGGGCCGCTGATGCCCTGCAGGTCACGTGGCCAGACCCCACGCCTCGCCAACAGGATACGAGGCTGGCGGGAAGCTACTTCTACGCGAAGCAACCGTCAACGTTGCAAAAAATGCCAATTTTTCCGGACTTTCTCATGGAACTCAAACGCTCCTGGGCGGAACCCAGGGCTCCCATCATGTTGCCATTGTCCCGACTCTTGGATGTCACGGGAATGGAGGCTCTGGGCCTTGCCAGCGCACCCTTGATAGAGGAGTCTCTGGCGGCTCATCTGGCTCCCACAGTCACGGGGATAAAACCAGCGCTACCTAGCAGAGACTGCCGCGCTTCGGAGAAACAACTCGAGAAGTGCTACAAGGCCCAAGGCCTCGTGGCTCGCGCAATGAATGCGTCCAGCATGGGGCAGGCGTACCTGGCAGAAAAACTACAGGATATCCAGGTAACAAAAGACGAACAGGCCGCAACCGAGGCCATAGAGGAGGCCCGCCGTGCCTCTGACCTCGTGCTCAGCATGATGGGGACAGTAGCTATTTCCCAGGGCAAAGCAATGGCAGAAATAGTTGTAGCCCAGCGCCATCTTTGGCTAACATTGTCGGACCTCCCGGAGAACCAGAGGTCCACTTTCCTACAGCACCCAATCGAGTCGACGGGACTCTTTAGGGAAGCCCTGGAACGTGTCCAGGCAAGGCTGGAACAAAGACGCAAACAAGCGGAAGCCCTCCGCGAGGGTTTGCCAAGGAAAAGATTCGCCCCACCAAAGGAAAACACACGTGGTCTTCCACGAAAGAGACCCGCTGGGGACTGTGAGGCTTCTTAGTACTGTCCGAGTGCTGCTTTGACCTCCTCCTACGGAAACCAGTTTCGGACCTGATGAGCCAGGACAAACTGATAATTTTACAGGTTTGCTCGCCCACGAGGTACGAGAACCTAACTTTCTGATCCCAGTCTCTGCTCGTAAAAAACTACGAGGAGCTGGTGACATGTGTGCGCGCACCAAACATGACTCGCCTGTTGTATATGTAAACAAAACAGACACTGTTTCAAACATGTACAAAAATAAAAGTACCAAAGCACAGACGGCCCTGGTTCTTGACTCGAGTCCCATTTTTATAAAACCCAGACCGCATGGTCAAACTATGAACCACAGCAAGATACACGAGATCCACCAGAGAAGGCCTGATCTCGCGATATCTTCTGTTGGGCCGAGTAGCCTGCTCGAAAAAGCATGAGAGGGGTCAAAGGTCACCCCTTCAGCACTGAAACACGAGGAGCAACAATTCAACATGCCATCCAGGCTCACCGCGCATGCGCAAGCTTGGGAGGCGTGCCTACCAAATGATTGGGTCATGACAACAATACGTCACGGGCTCAAGTTACAGTTCTCAAAGAGACCACCCCGTTTCTCAGGGGTGTTGCAATCTAAGATCAATCCTGCACACGCGCACGTGCTAAGGGAGGAAGCTTCAACGATGCTGAAAAAGGGGGTGATTAGTTTGGTCTCAGGACGCAAACTACGCTCCGGACTCTACAGCAAGTACTTCCTGGTGCCCAAAAAGGACCGTTCCTTGAGACCGATTCTGGATCTCAGGACTCTCAATAAAAGAATTAGAACTTTCAAGTTCAAGATGCTTACATTGCGACAAGTTCTCCAGTCTGTGAGACCAGGAGACTACGTATGTACAATGGATTTGAAAGATGCCTATTTCCATAAAGGCGTGTGAAAGAGACATAGAAAGTTCCTCTGTTTTGCGTTAGAAGGAAATGCTTATGAATTCAAAGCCTTACCCTTCGGTTTAAAGACTGCTCCGCGTACATTTACTAAATGTCTGGATGCAGCCCTGACCCCTCTTAGGAATCAAGGACTCAGGGTCTTGAATTACTTGGACGACCTGCTAATTCTGGTTGGAAGCAGAAGGCAGGCGCTGTTACACTCCCTTAAGGTGATCTCTCACCTGGAGTCTCTCGGTTTTGTCATAAACCTACAGAAAAGTGATCTGACTACGTCATGGGTTACCGTATTTCTGGGTGTACAGATTGACATTGTCCAATACAGAGCATGACTCTCGAAGGAAAGAGTTTCCTCCATTCGCCATTGCCTGGGAAAATTTAAACTGGACCAATGGGTCCCTGTGAAAACGTGCCAACGCCTGTTAGGCCTCTTGACGGCAGCCATTCCTTGTGTCCCACGTGCATTATTGAAAATGCGGGCCATACATTTATGGTTAAACCAACAAATACAACCCGCTCTATCTAACCAAGCAGAAAAGGTTAAGATAGACCGAGTGTCTAAAGGCCCTGGAACCTTGGAGAGATCTGTCCGTTTTCACGGAAGGGGTCTCACTGGGAAGGGTGTCGTCCTGTGTAGTCATCACGACGGACGCCTCAAAAACAGAATGGGGAACGATCTGCAGAAACCAGAACGCCCACGGCCCTTGGAACGAGCAGGAAGCCAAATTACATATTAACTTCCTGGAATTGCTGGCCGTATTCCTGTCATTGAAATACTTCTTCAGTAAAGGTCTGGTTTCTGGGCATCATATCCTGGTAAAATCAGATAACAAGACCACGGTGTCCTTCATCAACAGAGAGGGAGGGACGAGGTTCCGGGCCCTCCTAAATCTGACACGGAGGATGCTCACATGGTGTGCTCCAAGAATCTTGTCACTTAGGGTGACTCATGTCCTTTGTGATCTGAATTATGGAGCAGATGCCCTTTCAAGAGGACCTCTTTTGGCATCAGAATGGAGCCTGAACCCACGGATCGTGGATCATGTATGGTCACGTTTCGGTAGAGCCTCTGTGGACCTGTTCGCTTGCAGAGCTAGCTCACACTGTGACCTCTACTTCTCCTTGAAGGAGACAGATACGCCATTGGGGATAGACGCTCTGGCACATGATTGGCCAGCAGGGTTGCTCTACTATGCCTTTCCACCTGTCCCTCTGATCGGGGTGACATTGGAATGGGTACGTCAGGGAGCTCTCTCCTCGATTCTCATAGCCCCCAGGTGGCCACAGAAACCGTGGTTCCCGGAGTTGATCTCAATGTTGTTGGGGACACGATGGCAGTTGCCTCCTCATAGGGACTACTGACTCAGGCACGTGGACAGCTTCTACACCCACGTCCAGGGTTGTGGCAACTCTTAGCCTGGCCTTTGAAAGGTATTGGTTGAAAGCCTAAGGCTTTGGTTGCTTTGTCCCCACACAAGCAGTAATAACATTCACAAGGGTGTCCCTTGATCTTTATGTTTTTTGCCTAGGAGATGTACAATGAAAGGGTTTCCCCTCTCCTTAACTGATCTCCAACATCAGGATGGGCTCCACTTGTCAGTCGTGCCGTTAAAAAAAAAAAAAGTAAGCATTGCTCCTCCTGTCCCTCAGAATGCTCAAAGGGAAACAGGAGTTGATGAGTACTCACACTACTGGAGCACGCTTAGGCAATCTCTAATTGGTGTTGTATAGATATACATGGCCATGTGAGACATTATGTGGATGTCTCTCACATTTGGCTTTTTTCCTCTTGGCATCTGCTCTCTGCATCCCTTGTAGTAAGCAGCTGGGAGATGCCCGTCTCTTAGGACGGAGGTTCTCACATGCATTTTGCTGAGTATTTCAAGGGCATGAATTAATTACGTTCCCATAGCAAGTATGTTGCACTGAGAGACCAAACTGAAAGGGAACTGAAAGTTATGCACCATAACTCATGTTCCCTGAAGGAAGGGAACGAGGTGCAACATATCTGGCCCTTTTCAATGCTGAAAGCTCGGTGAAGTGCAATTTTTGAGAAAGATGAGCAGGCGTCTGTCGCTTAAATTCCCAGAATGGGCCTCTGGCGCGACGCTGACGCCCATGCCGTAAAGGCGTGAATATATTCCTTCAGGTAATCGCGCGGGGGCGCAATTCCCATAGCAAGTATGTTGCACCTCGTTCCCTTCCTTCAGGGAATATGAGTTATGGTGCATAACTTTCAGTTTTTAGTTGTGTAGGATAAATATTTTATGAGTAATGATGAGTTATACTGTTTGTTTCAAAAAACGTTTCTGATTGGTGATGCATTTCCGATCCTGGGGGCGCATGAATCTTATCCATAGACTCTCGTTATAAATGGCGCATGCGCAGTTATTTCACAATGATACAAAACAATGGGAAGATGCTGGGCGCAGATTTCACCGCCCTGGACACGTCCGACGTGAGCTCTGCCTACCGATCATGTACTTCCGGTCTTTTTTGTTTGTTTGTTTTGTCTGGGAAATGAGTCATGCAGTGACAAGCAGGCTGGCTCAGGTAAGTTTTAAATCATTGCAAGCCCTTTATCTAATGCCTATTTGCATTTCTGACTGACATGCCTCTCAAATTTTAGATGACTCTGTTTCTGAAAAAAGCCTTCAGCTGACTGTTTATTCTAAAAGTGGTAACTGGTGAGTTTGTTGTTGAGGAGTCACTGATTGCTTGCACCTGGTGATTAGAGGCTGAGGTTGAGGACATGTGAGAGCTGTGCTGCATTTTACATGGCAGGAGACAGGTAAGCCAAATAAATGCAAATAAATGTGATTGAATTCAGGTAAGACAAACCAAAATATATTAAATTAAATCAACATTTAATGTTTTGATTAAACATTTGTGTATTTTTTTTAAATACATTTAAAAAAAAAACTGTTCATATTAACCTCTGCCTGTTGATTCAAAAATCTGGACGAGGAGACGGTGAGTGACTTGGAGAATTTTCTGGACCAGTGTTTTGACAGTTTCGTAATGGGTAAGACAAAAGAAAACACCACGCCCGCACAAACATCTAAGCGCACGCGTTCAGAGAGTTCTCCGGGCGCATCCGGGTCCCCAGAGAAGAGTTTTACAGAGATATTAGAATCAATTGATAAAAAACTATCTAGTTTTGATGCTAGACTTTTTTTAGTAGAAGTTCTGCACAAAGAATTTGAAAAACTCAGAGAATCCTTGGAGTTTAGTCAAGCCCAAGTGACGTCACTCGCTGCAGAGAATCAAGCGCTGCGGGGCGAGGTGAAAGATCTAACAGAGCAGGTGACGCGGATGTCCGGTGAAAGCAGGAAATACAAAGAGTCCATCCTGGATCTACAGAGCAGAAGTATGAGAGATAATCTTGTTTTTTCTGGGATACCGGAGCGGGAAGGAGAGGACGCTGAAGTTACAGTTCGTAACTTCATTGAACAACAGCTGAAACTCCCGAGCGAGACGGTAAGATCAATCACTTTCGATCGAGTTCACAGGATCGGAGCTAGACGATCAGCTAACTCGCGTTCAAGGGCAATGGTGGTGAAATTCCAGCATTACAAACAAAAAATGCAGGTTATCAGACAGGGCAGAGAACTGAGGGGGACGGACTATAGTGTTAATGATCAATTTCCAAAAGAAATATTAGACAGACGACGCGTTCTGTTTCCTATCAGGAAGAAATTTATTTCTGAAGGAGCCAGGGCTTCTGTATCTGTTGACAGGCTGTATGTTAATGGCCAGTTATACAGGGAGCCAGACGTCACTCCGTGGCTCTATTAGATGAACAGCAGGTTAGTATATGGTTGGTCGGCAGGTAGGTTTGGAGCAGGGCTGTTCAACATGCGGCCCGCGGGCCAAGTCTGGCCCACTGGTGAACTAAGTGGTCCATCAATGGGAACAATTAGAAATAAAAATATATATTTTTTTTTTTTCATAAAACATAGATATTTATTGATAAGAAGTACTGATAAATAACTCATGAGCGATTGGCTTTTGATGATGGCCCGTGGGGGGTTTAGTTGAACGTCCTGGTTGAATGCTTGTTACACTGGAGGTGAATTAATTGGTATTTGTAAATAAAATTTAAAGCACAGCTCGGTGTCTGCACTGGTGAAGGTAAATGTCACAGTGGTTATTGTTTGATTTTGTTGTTGTTTTTTGCTTGTTTGTTTTTCTTTTAATTTTATCTTGTTTGTCTGTTTCTTTTGACCTCTCTATATCATTTGTTAGCACGCAAGCACAAGGGAAGATATACACTCATGCCAATTCACACATGTACCTCATAAAGAAACACATCCATGATGTATATTCTAGAACAATACTTAGCTTATTTCTTAATGATAAATAGTCAACTCTCACTGATTATGTTTGTAACTGTGTTTTTTTTATA
>JBBPBX010057170.1:8833-22524 GCA_038048925.1 Garcialebias charrua | reverse complement strand
GATTTGTAGATATACAAGAGAACTTTGAACTGGATTCGCAGATGAACCGGTAGCCAGTGCAGGGAAGCCAAGACTGGTGCAATGGGCTCTCTTTTGCCTGTACTGGTTAAAAATCGGGCTGCTGCATTCTGGGCCAGTTGTGATTGTGCAATGGTGGTCTGACTGATACCAAACAGGATTGAATTGCAGTACGTAATCAAGCCTAGATGTAATAAATGCGTGAATTACTGTCTCCAGGTTATTTTTGGATAATATGGGCTTCAGGTTAGACAGTCGCCTCAGCTAAAAAAACAGGATTTAACGATCATGTTTACATGACTGTTGAGTTTCATGGAAGGATCCATTATCACTCCCAGATTTGTGACTTTTTGTTTTTCTGACAGGGCTAGAGCAGAAAGGTTGATGCAGTGGTTCATGATTGTGTCGTTGGGAGGGAACAACATGGCTTCAGACTTCTTTTCATTGAAACTTAAGAATTTTAAAGCCATCCAGTCCCTGATGTCAGCCAGGCAGTCGAGCAGAGGTTGAATAGAGCATGTACCATTGTGTCTTAGTGGGAAGTAAATTTGACAGTCATTGGCATAGAAGTGGAAAGGTATGTTGTGTTTCCGGAAAACAGCACCAAGTTGCAGCAGGTATAAGGAGAATAGGAGAGGACCCAGGACGGACCCCTGCGGAACCCCTCATTTAAGTGATGCCGCTGCAGAACTAAAATCATTGATGGAAACACAAAAGGATCTGTCAGTGAGGTAGGATCTGAACCAATTGAGGGCTGACCCTGTGATGGCCACCCACTGCTCCAACCTAGCAATGAGGATCTCATTGCTAGGTATATAGCTTGGATTGTGTTAAATAGCCATTAACTTGAACATGTATTGATTTATTTCCTATGCTGAATATTCACATACTGGACATATATGTAGGCCTGTTTGTTTTTGTCTGGGTTGTTAGCCATTTGCTATGTCACTTTAACCACACAGCAGATTTCATATAATGACATTATTGATGATTTACATCAAGGAAGGCAAGAAGGGTCAATATTTAGGTGGCAGCGGTGCAGTTTAATCAGTATTACTTGTTTGAAAAGTACCGGTAATAGATCAGTGCTTCTCAATTACTCTCTGTTACATGCGCCCCCCCCAACATTTCTCAGGAAAAAAAAGAATATAGATCAACTTACAACCAAGAATAACTTTATTAATAGTTTTTAGTCTGTAACATAAACTAATTAAAGTGCATCAATTTGCCTGATACCCCCCCCCACCACCACCACTTAAATCATTATTTAAACTGTAAACATTTTTGACCATTTGACACTGAAAAATAAAATTAACTATAATCAACAAATAATAATAAATTCAAATTGATCAGCAACATTTTAACTCAGGAGCGTTATATAAAACACTTTGACAAAAAAACCCAATAATGAATAAAACAATTTGTGCTGATTTTTTTAAATCAAAATGAGGAAGTCAGGATCAATGAGCAAACTCATCAATAAAACTAAAACATTTTGTCAACACGAAAGAGGAATGAGGGGCAGGTAACCCTCTTGCTTTGACTTTACTCTCTGTCGCATGCATGCTGTGGGTGACAAATATCCAGAGAGTCAAAAAAACAGCAGCTTAACTGAGGAGGAATATATTTTGTTAGCAAAGAATAGTCCTAACATTTATTAAACATTACTTCTGTAAATTGTGCTTTGACAAAATCATCAATAAAACAATGTGTTAGCTCACGAGACTCTGCAATATTGCGTGGACATCTGGGGCAGTTCCTCTGGATTGGCAGACTGGGGTGGTGGTTCCCCTATTCAAAAAGGGGGACCGTAGAGTGTGTTCCAATTATAGGGGGATCACACTCTTAAGCCTCCCTGGCTATTATTCTATTCAGGGGTTCTGGAGAGGAGGGTCCGTCGGATAGTGAAATCTCGGATCCAGGAGCAGCAGTGTGGTTTTTGTCCTGGTCGTGGAACACTGGACCAGCTCTACACCCTCAGCAGGGTCCTGGAGGGTGCGTGAGAGTTTGCTCAACCAGTTTACATGTGCTTTGTGGACTTGGAGAAGGCATTTGGGGGAGTGGTGGCGCAGTGGTTGGAGACGGTGGACCGTTGATCGGAAGATCGCCGGTTCAAGCCCCGGTACCGACGGCATCAAAAAATTTGGATGGAGAAAGGTGAAACACCCACACCTAGCTTCACCCTCATTCACCCCACTCTGGACCCCTGAGCAAGGCCCTTAACCTCCACCATCTGTTCCTTAACAGGTCTTCCTTGAAAATGAGTTCTCGTGGCTCAATGAGACTATCTGTATAAATAAAAGGGTAAAAATAAAAAATTTGACTGCGTCCCTCAGGGGGCCCTGTGCGGGTACTCTGGGTGTAAGGGGTACCAGGCCCTTTGATACGGGCTGTTAGGTCCCTGTATGACCGGTGTCAGAGCTTGGTCCGCATTGCCGGCAGTAAGTCAGGCTTGTTTTCGGCGAGAGTTGGACTCCGCCAAGGTTGCCCTCTGTCACCGATTCTGTACATAACTTTTATAGACAGAATTTTTAAAAGTAGCCAAGGTGTTGAGGGGATCCGTTTTGGTGGCCTTAGGATTGCTTCTCTGCTTTTTTGCAGATGGTATGATCCTATTAGCTTCATCAGGTCATGATCTACAGCTTTCACTGGAGCGGTTTGCAGCCGAGTGTGACGCGACCAGGATGAGGATCAGCTCCTCCAAATCCGAGGCCTTGGTCTTGAGCCGGAAAAGGGTAGAGTGCCCGGGGAGGAGGTCCTGCCCCAAGTGGAGGAGTTTAAGTTTCTTGGGGTCTTGTTCACGAATGAGGGAAAACTGGAACGTGAGCTCAATAGGCGGATAGGTGCAGCATCCGCAGTGAAGCGGGTGCTGTCTGTCGTGGTGAAGAGAGAGCTGGGTCAAAAGGCAAAGCTCTCAATTTACCGATCGATTTACGTTCCCACCCTCATCTATGGTCATGAGCTTTGGGTTGTGACCGAAAGAACGAGATCTCGGATACAAGCGGCTGAAATGAGTTTTCTCCGCAGGGTGTCTGGACTCTCCCTTAGGGATGGGGTGAGAAGCTCGGTCATCCGGGAGGGACTAAAGGGCGAGATACACTCGAGCGTCCTCACGGTACGCCTATACGCAGCGTACGTACGCCAAGGCAAAAGCGTAGCCCCGCGTAGCCCCTCAGGGCATGTACGCGCAAAAGTATTTTTTTACTACGCATACGCGATCCGCGTGCGCGATACGCGGTGTCTGACCATAAACTTCCCGGCGCCGGACTGTTTTGTATGTTACACAAATGAAATAAATTCCCCTTCTTTATCGCTGATCGGGCCTTTTCTTTTGTTTTTTTGCCTAAAGTCAAGTAACCGCTTCTTCCTCCGTTCACTCGATGATTGAAATGAATGAATTCAGGTCCTACCTGGGTGCGCGATGTTTTAATATCCCCTGGTGGGCTGTGTGCTGCAGGAAAAGCGCTCCCTGTTATTATTTTTATTTCTGAGAGAACTTTTTATAACATATATAGTAGAAACACCGCATCAGAACACCGCAGAAGTCCAGCGAGCTGCTCATGTTAAAGGTTTCACTTTCAACTAGGTTTCACTTTTCAGCTGACTGAGCGCTGTCAATCAATTCAGTAGGCGTGTCAGCAAGTGACCAATCAGCGAGCTCAGTTGAGTCCCTTCCGTGTGCTGCTGCTCATATTACAACAAGGAGAACGAGAGCGTTTGAAAGCTGATAGTTTCTTGAAGTATAGCAGCAAAAACATACGCACAAAATATGCGCGTATACGCGCATATACGGAGGACGCTTCAGTGTATCTCGGGCTTAAGAGTAGAGCAGCTGCTTCTCCATATCGAGAGGAGCCAGTTGAGGTGGCTCGGGCATCTGGTTAGGATGCCTCCTGGACGCCTCCCTGGTGAGGTGTTCTGGGCATGTCCCACCAGGAGGAGACCCAGAGGAAAACCCAGGACACGGTGGAAGGACTGTGGATGTTTCTTGACTGGCCTGGGAACGCCTTGGGATTCCCCTGGAGGAGCTGGCCCAAGTGGCTGGGGAGAGGGAAGTCTGGGACTCCTTACTTAGGCTGCTACCCCCGCGGCCCGACCCCAGATAAGTGGAAGAGAATGGATGGATGGATGGATGACACTCGTGCATACTTTTCATCAGCCCAGCTCTAAGATCAAGGTCACAAATCAAGATCAAAGTTAAAACAAGGGGTTTACGTAATATAGATTGCTGTATATGTACATTGTTGATGAATATTAAAGCACTGTATGCGAAAATATGATAAACGGATCAGAGTTAGGCAGCTGGATAAACAAAACATTATAAAATATTCACCTGAATATTTTCGAGCACTGGACTGACAATGTGCAAAACTTTAAGAATAAAAACCTCGAAAACTTTTATTTAACCTGAAGAGAACTGTTGCTCAAAAACAGTAAAAAACATCACAATAAAAGCAATTTATTGTATATGTAGGATGCCATTTTGAAAACTAAACCAGTATGAAATTGTGATGAGTTTTAATTCAGTGTCTGTAATGTTGACCGAGTTATAGCAAGTTTCTTAAAGGTTGATTAGTTGTGACGGCCATCTTGAATTTGATTGACTCCAAATGTTCATCAGTTGCAGTTTTTACATTATGATTATTTTCTGAGTTTTATTAAAATCCATCCATCCATCCATCCAGCCATCCATCCATTCATCCATCATCCATCCATCCATCCATCCATCCATCCATCCATCTATCCATCCATCCATCTATTTCTGCTTATCCGGGGGTCAGGTCACGGAGGTAGCAGCCTAATGCCCCTTTTCCATTATAACCGGTACTGCCCGACTGGACCGACTCATCCCGGTTCTGAGGCTTTTCCATTAGTACCGGTACTTAGCACCTGTTACTATTTTCAGGACCCTCTCCTCTATGGTTCTAACCCAAATGAGTAGGTACTAAAACGTGATGTCAGAACATTGTTGGTCACTGGTTGGTCGGGGGTGGAGTCACTGGATCATCCAGAAACTTTTCAAAACATTGATCCGCCATTTGCAATTTCTCGGACTGGAGCAGCAGCTGGGCCTATTTTAAAGATTTTAAAAACAATAATGACAATGCCTTGGTCTAATGCTGACATGCTGGCATTTTTTTGTGCTTGGTGGTCGATGACAAAATTCGGAGCAAGTTGGATGGAGCTCTGCTGGTCTCACTCTGTCATCTTGTCCCTTCTGAGCAGTGATGACCCAGACCCCGGACCTGTGATTGGGGACTTCACAGAATGGTGTGAGTCTTCCTTTTTAAAATTAAATGTTTCTAAAACAAAGGAGATGATCATTGATTTCAGGAAAAATTATTCAGTAACAGCTCCCGTGGTCATTAACGGTGAAGCTGTGGAGGTAGTGCAACAATATAAATACCTGGGAACTGTTATTGATGATAAATTGACCTTTGACCTCCATGTTAATTCAAATTGTAAAAAGGCCAACCAGAGAATGTATTTTCATTGGAAGCTTTGTGGTTTTAATGTTGATTCAACTTTTATGAGAATGCTTTATTCATGTTTTATTGAGTCTATTTTAACCTTTTCCTTCATCTGTTGGTTTGGACTTTTGACTTGCAAGAACAAGAGCAAACTCTCGGGGATTGTCAAGATGTGCAGCAAAACTGCTGGCATAGACCTAAAGAACCTTGCAGACCTACACAAGGTGAGGTCAGTGAATAAGGCCAGGCAGATTCTGGCAGACCCTTATCACCCACTCCATGACGAGTTCAGTCTGCTCCCATCTGGACGCAGGTTTCTGCAACCCAGATGTAGAACAAACAGATTTAAAAACTCATTTATCCCTGTAGCAATCAGGTTTCTTAACACACATTAATTTTAACACTGTTATTTTAATGTCTTATTGTCTTGTGTTTATATGTGTATGTGTGTGTAAGTGCATATGTATGAATCTGTACACACTTATTGACTGCGAAACCAATTGCCCCTCGGGGATAATAAAATAACTTGAACTTGAACTCCTCTGCCCATGAGCCTCGGAGCCAAGCCAGGCAGGGCGTCATCTCCCCGGCTCCGCGTTCCGCTGGTCAACGCTGAAGATCCTTTGTGGTGCCGACTCGGGGCTCGGGCTCTGGATCCCAGCCTTGCATGCTCAGAGCTCCACTGGACACCGTGAAGGATCATATGAGCTGGTGACTCGTAGAAGGCAATTGCCGGATCCCGGCCTTGCGTAATCATGAAGGCTGAATTTCGATCCCGGCAGTCAGGCGGACCGGGACGAGTCTGGGATGGACGGTGGAAGCGATTTTTGAATAAACAAATAATTTGTTTTCATACATAAAATGATCAAGCCATAAAAAAAATAAAAATAAAAAAATGTTTATTTTAATACATAAAATGTTTATAAAAATTGCTACCACCGTCTGTCCCAGACCCGTCCTGGTCCACCTGTCTGCCCGGGTCGGGGTTCGACCTTCATGGTTACATGAGGACGGGGTCTGGAAACAGCCTTCTGCAAGTCACAGCTGAACTCTGAGCTGGGAAGATGACACAGGATTTTAGTTTTGGTTCTGAGGCTCCCAGGTAAGAGAACCGGGTGAGACGAGCAGAGCTGGTCAAAAATTTTTCTTTTTTCTTTTTTTAGCGTTGAAGATTAAAAAATAAACAAATAAAATAATAGGCCTTACTGTAAATGCTCTGGACCGAGCTGGACGCAGTTTTATGTCGTAAACGGAATAGAGAATACAGCGGATGGACGGAGGAATACAACGTCACCAGCATTCCAGTAGGCCATTAACTCTTTTTTTCCTTCATTATGGCTCCCAAACGTATGTGTTTTTTGATAATTATGTAGGGTACTGTGTTAGGATAGGCTAAGTGCTTGGTAATACAGTATTGTACATGTATATGGTGCAGTATGTACGTATATTTCGACTTACGTCGAAAATTGGTTTAAAACGCTGTGTAGGAACGGATCTACGTCATAAGACGAGGACTACCTGTATATGTATATATATTTTTAGTTGTGTAGGATACATATTTTATAGGTAATGATGAGTTAACCATATGAGTTTCAAAAAATGTTTTTTTGATTGGTGACGTATTTCCGGTCCTGATGGCGCATGAATCTTATCCATAGACTCTCGTTAAAAATGGCGCAGTTATTCCACAACGTTGCAAGAGAATGGGAAGTTGCTGGTCACAGATTTCTACGCCTTGGGAATGTCCAACATGAGCTGTACCTACCAATCACGTGCTTCCGGTCTTTTTTTTTGTCTGGGAACAGAGCCGTGCGGTGACTCAAGGAGGCTGGTTGCAAGTAGGTTTTCATTGAAAACCCTTTATCTAATGCCTATTTGCCATTTCTGACTGATATGCCTCTCAACTTTTAGAAGTCTCTGTTTGTGAAAAAGCCAACCAATATCAGACTATGTATGAAATATTATTTCGCTGTCAGCAGCACATTTTAGACAATACAGGAATCTGTCATCACACACAAAAAGACTAAAGGACAGCTATTATCCATAGGTTGTCAGATTACTGGACTCTCAATAAATAACACTGAACAACTGGCAATAACTTTGCACCAAGCCACATCTGTGATAACTAATATGGCTAATATTAGCTTGTGACAGCTAATATTTTTATTGCTGCTGCACTGTGGCTGTAAAATGTATGATACAGTATATATGTATCTACCTTACCATCATAATTCAATCTCAACGTCGGTACCTGTGCAATAACCTGTAACACAATCGGATATTTTTTTTTCCCGCTTGTACCTAAAACAAAATAGTTCACACAAGACAACAGAGTGAGATTTTGAATGGAGCTTTTTGCAAAAAGGGAAGCCACAGCAAACACCCTGATGATGCTTACTGTGAACTTCAAATTCTTGTTGCTTTCTGCTCATCTTTTATTTAGCAGTAAGTGGGAGTGGAAAGCATGAGACAGCAGTGGAAAACAGGATGCAGCAGTTTCAGATCAACTTCTGTCATCATAAGATAAGTGTTGGCCGAACAGTTGGGACATTCTGCAGTTTAGAACAAAAAGTCTTCTCAGATAAATATCTTATACAGTGTTTAGACAGTTCCGGTGTGACCAATACTCTTTTTGTCAGTTTTACACGCACATCATGATAAACAATCAACTTTGAACAAACAGAGCGTTTATAACTCTCACAGCTTCACTGTCATGTGATACTGTACTGTGAATTCTTGTGGTTGAGTTGGACCCAGACATGCAGGTGTAGGGGCTGTGGTTTTGTTTATTTGCTTAATATTCAGCCCACTTTGTGTTGTGTGTTCCCTTTGTTTTGTTTATTTGTTTAATATTCAGCCCACCTTGTGTTGTGTGTTCCCTTCTCTTAGTTTCTGTGTTCTACAGTGTTTACCTCCATCTGGTGTTGTGTCTCTGTTCCTGCACTCCCTGGTTTCCTGGTCTGTCATTTCCTCTTATGGTTTTCACCTGTGTCCTCACAGGTGTTTTGTCTCATTAGTCATGTGTATATAAGTCAGCTCCTGTGTGTTGTCCATGGTGGTGTCATCGTTGGGTCTCCCCTGATGTCTCCTGTTTTGCTCCTGTCTCCTAAGTGTAAGTTTGCTACACAGTCAGCTCTTTGATTTATTATTATTAAATATATATTTTTGTATCTCCTGGTTCCCTGTGAGTGTTCTTGTCTGCACCATTGGGTTCTGTCCTACATGTAATCCCTGACAGTATGACATGACCTAATTTGAGCACAGCAGACAAGTGCTTCCTCTCCAGGCTGTCTGAGGAGGATTATCAGCAGCTCTGTGAATCTGTCCGGAGGTTTGTGGACTTAGTCACCTCCTGCAACCTGTGGAAGAGGTGGGTAGCCACAAACAAACTTCTTGATGAATATATCCGTCTACCAGGACTGTGTGATGCACCTGGTATGGAGGAATTCCTAGACAAGGTGCTGGCAGAAGCGGAGTGGTTGGGACCACTCGTCCGATCCAGTGCTGTCGGTCCTCGTGCCCCACCCACACATCCTCCTGAAACCGAACTGGACTCTCCTTTCACTACACCTGTGATCCTTGCAGCTGCAACCCCTGCGGCCACTCCTAAGCCTGCCGCAGTCCCCGTAGTTTCTTCACCTCCTGTAGTCTCTTCTTCTTCACAGTACAAGGATCACACCCATTCAGACACCATAGACTCAGTTTCAGTTTGTTTTTCTTCACCTGCCTGTTCTGCTTCTCCCTCGCCGTCTGGTTCTGGACCGCGCTGCCACCATCGACGACGGAGAAGTCCTACTGACCCAGCCTCAGTCCAAGTGGCTGATTCGCCTGCTGCAGCCGGCCCTGAGCCTGCAACCAGTCCTGAGCCTGCAACTGGTCCTGAGCCTGCAGTCGGTCCTGAGCCTGCAGCTCCAGCATCTCTAGAGTAGTCCCTGGTGGGAGCCCCACACGTTTCCTGTTCCGAGAGGTCCCTGGAGGGAACCCCTCACGTTTCCTGTTCCGAGGGAGCCCTGGAGGGAGCCCCTCACGTTTCCTGTCCCGGGAGGGTCCTGGAGGATGCCTCCCATGTTTCCTGTTCTGAGGGGTATCTGGAGAGCACCTCTCAAGTTTCCTGTTCTGGGTGGACCTTGGAAGGTCTCCATACCGCCGACGTATCCACGTCGATGGATGGTCTCCACGCCGCCATACCGCCGACGTATCCACGTCGATGGATGGTCTCCACGCCGATGACATCCCACCGCTCAACGACATAGACGACGTCCCATTGCTCGACGACATCGACAACGTCTCGACGACATCGACGACGTCTCAACGCTCGACGACGTCTCAACGCTCAACTACGTCTCAACGCTCGACGATGTCTCAACGCTCAACGATGTCTGAACGCTCGACGACGTCTCAACGCTTGACGACGTCTCAACGCTCGACGACGTCTCAACGCTCGACGACGTCGATATCTCAACGCTCGACGACGTCTCAACGCTCGACGACGTCCCGACGCTCGACGACATCGCAACATCGACGACGTCTTGACGACAGCGACGACGTCTTAACGCTCGACGACATCGACGACATCTCAACGCTCGACGACATCGACGACGTCTCAACGCTCGACGACATCGACGACGTCTCAACGCTCGACGACATCGACGACGTCTCAACGCTCGACGACATCGACGACGTCTCAACGCTCGACGACATCGACGACGTCTCAACGCTCGACGACATCGACGACGTCTCAACGCTCGACGACATCGACGACGTCTCAACGCTCGACGACATCGACGACGTCTCAACGTTCGACGACATCTCAATGCTCGACAACATCGACGACGGAGAAGTCCTACTGACCCAGCCTCAGTCCAAGTGGCTGATTCGCCTGCTGCAGCCGGCCTTGAGCCTGCAACCAGTCCTGAGCCTGCAGCTGGTCCTGAGCCTGCAGTCGGTCCTGAGCCTGCAGCTCCAGCATCTCTAGAGTAGTCCCTGGTGGGAGCCCCACATGTTTCCTGTTCCGAGAGGTCCCTGGAGGGAACCCCTCACGTTTCCTTTTCCGAGGGAGCCCTGGAGGGAGCCCCTCACGTTTCCTGTCCCGGGAGGGTCCTGGAGGATGACTCCCATGTTTCCTGTTCTGAGGGGTATCTGGAGAGCACCTCTCAAGTTTCCTGTTCTGGGTGGACCTTGGAAGGTCTCCATATCGCCGACGTATCCACGTCGATGGATGGTCTCCACGCCGATGACGTCCCACCGCTCAACGACATAGACGACGTCCCACTGCTCGACGACATCGACAACGTCCCACCGCTCGACGACATCGATGACGTCCCACCGCTCGATGACGTCCCACCGCTCGACGACATCGACGACGTCCCACCGCTCGACGACATCGACGACGTCCTACCGCTCGACGACATCGACGACGTCTCAACAACATCAACAACGTCTCGACAACATCGACGACGTCTCAACGCTCGACTACGTCTCAACGCTGGACGACGTCTCAGCGCTGGACGACGTCTCAACGCTGGACGACGTCTCAACGCTCGACGACGTCTCAACGCTCGACGAGAACTCCGCCTGCGGAGATGACTAGCCGCCGTGTCGCCCCACTTCTTTGAAGTGCGCGGGACCGGCCTTAACCCCCACCGAGGGAGAAGTCGTGGTCGTTGGCATGGCTCCCACGACCGACGCGCTGGGCCCAGCCCAGCTGAAGAACCACAGCGCCCCTCCAGCCTCTGACATGGTATCGTCCAGCAGCCGAGCGCTATCTCCTGAGGGCGTGCAGGGGCTCTCCTCTCGGTGCTCCACGCGCTCCAGGACATCATCAGGTAGGCCGCGCGCATGTGCTGGAGGTCCCTGAATCCACGCCTATTGGATTTATCCTGCACTTCGCGCCAACACTGAAGACTTGTAGTCTATGCCCACCTGCTATGGGCCACACCTCATCACTATTTAAGTGGCCATTGACCGAGAGATTGCTCTCAAAAAAATTCACGTTTAACACTAACTAAGATTTTTTTCCACAAGACAACATGTCTTTCAAACGACCTTCAAGAAATGCATAGGATGTGATTTTGGCTACATCCTGGCGGAGAATAAGCACCCTCTCTGTGAGACGTGCTTTGGAGTCCAACACGGACAGCAGGCCGTGGTTCAGTACCGCATGCTCAGCCTGCCAGCTCCTGACGGAGGAGGAAAAGGAGCTTTGGTTTGACCTCCCCTGTCCTTGTGGCACAGGAGGCTCGACCGAAGGTGGATGCTCCGCGCAACCTGTGGTAAGCAGTTGGCGTCTACGCGTCCATGGGGGTAGCTAGTGCGGCTGCATGTTCCTCTCGAAGGTTCAGACCCTGTTTTGCCTTTCCTATGCCTGCGGAGATGACTAGCCACCGTGTCGCCCCACTTCTTTGAAGTGCGCGGGGCCGGCCTTACCCCCCACCGAGGGAGAAGTCGTGGTTGTCGGCATGGCCCCCACGACCGACTCACTAGGCCCAGCCCAACTGAAGAACCACAGCGCCCCTCCAGCCTCTGACACGGCATTGTCCAGCAGCTGAGCGCCATCTCCTGAGGACGCGCAGGGGCTCTCCTTTCACTGTTCCACGCGCTCCAGGACATCATCAGGTGGGTCGCGCGCATGTGGTGGAAGTCCCTGAAGGCATCACTCTGGCCTCACCCTCCATGCCACTCTACGCAGACAAGCAGGACAGCAGTGCGCTCACCTCTTGCTGCTCCACGCGCGCCTAGACATCATCAGGTGGGGCACGTGTGCGGGCTGAAGGTCCCTGAACGCACCATTCAGGCTTCATCCTCGCTGCTGGCAGGAGGATTCGCAGCTAAAAAAACAGCGGCCAGAGGGAGCGATCTGGCCCAGCTTTCAGACGTGGACTCCCCACGGTAGAGTGCGGACATGAGCCACTGGAATCACGAGCCCCGTGTCATCCTGCGCTCTCAGCACGAGGACACAGGGGCGCACAAACCAGGTTTCTCTGCTGTTACACCGCTGTAGCCCAGCTGGTCAGCACTGAGCTCTGAGGTTTACACTGAGACCAGTTAAACACGTCGGGAGACAAGTTTTCATACAGCACCCAGCTCCACCAGGCTTCAGGACAAGATGCACATGTTCCTCTCAGGTCGGTGTGGTGATATTAATATTGTATTGCTTTTTGGCGCTCAGCACCTGGTGCAAGCCAAACACGACATGACCTGAGCTGTTATCAACATGATCACGAGCTTATGCACGGTGCTCACGATGAAAGTAGCTGAAACTTTCCTCATCGATGGGGTGAGCAGAAATCTGATTAAAGCCCCATCACGTCAGAGGGACTATTTTTGGGGGCTCACTATCAGTGTTTGTACAACTTCGTTCATCCTCAGAGACGACCGAGCAGATACGCAACCATTTTGTTTTTTCCCTTGGGCAAACCCGCTCTACCCGCGGGTCTGTGCGCCATGAGAACAGACTAGAGCTTCACCAGCGGCAGCAGTGACGCTCTTCACCAGCTACCAGCACCAGGACAAGAAGAGACCAGCACAACATGTCAGTGCGCTGCAGGTGTGTGTTTTCAGTACGTGTTTTGAGCATAATAAAGAAACTGTCATGAAAAACAGTATTTTTTATTCAAACATGTTGAACCTCCTGTCCCGGGGCATGTTAACACATTTCCTGACATGGTAAGGAATTTGACACGAGGTTATCTGTCAGACTTAAACAGAAAGTGTATATTTCTATTGTGTTCAAACAGAGAGCCGGGCTGCAGGTGCAGAGAGCTTCTGTGCACCCTCTATCCCCCCCCCACCACGAGGGTGGGGGCTCACACCACGTCATCAGACACAGAGCGAGGACAGTGCAGAGTGTCAGACAAATTGTTGTTCCTGCTCTCAAACTGTTTAAAAACACATGAGCCTGGTCTGAGGACAGTTGTTTTCAGCCAGGACTTTTTTCGTCTCTTCCTCTCACAAGCCAGACAGAGTCAGGTAAAACCACCAACCCGTCACAAAGTGACGTTTGTCAGACCTGCACAAGTCAATTGGGCTCAGTGCAGCAGAGGTCATGAGAAGAGCCTCCTATGGGCCAATGCGGACTCTGTCCACTAGGCGGCGGTAAAGGACAGGCTATTTCTCTGATGCATCCGAACGTTTGTTAAATTACAGCGCAGTCTAGCTTCAGACCTTCTCTCTAACTGGTTAAGACGACTATTCGCAACAATT
>JBBPBX010057169.1:0-16567 GCA_038048925.1 Garcialebias charrua | reverse complement strand
ATAATATTAAATCATGAAATCTGGACAGTTTCTTTTGGGAAAACGTTTCAACTTTCACTGAAAACTTTATATTTCAGTCTGAGTCATTCATCAGTCTGAGGCATGCCACCAATAACTGTCTTACAAATAGCACCTCATTTAAGCGTTTCAATCCAGTCTGCTGTGGAATTCCCAGAAACTGGCTTTACACGTGCAAAAATGGGACCATCCATTCAAAACAATCAATCATGGGTGTTTAACAATCAAATGTTTTAGGCCAGATGGCCAATTTTCTACTCACAAATTGTTATGCACTGATGATTGATTGTTTTGGATGGATGGTCCAATTTTGCATCTGTAAAGACAGTTTATGGGAATTCCACAACATATTGGCTTGAAGCACATCACTGAAGTGCTATTTATAAGACAGTTCTTGGTGGCATGCCTCAGACTAATGAAGTGTATTTGTACAAGTAAGTAATATATAAATATTATCACTGCCCTCTCTACCTGCCTGGAGGAAATAAGGGCATGGATGAATCAGAACTCTCTTTGATTAAACTGCTCCAAGACTGAGGCCATACTGATTGGCACCCCTCACCAGGTACAAACATCAACTATAACAACAATTTCCTTTTCTGGACAAGACATCCCCCTCTCCACCTCTGTTACAAATCTTGGAATAAAAATGGACTCTCATCTTACATTTGAAAATCACATTAAGCATCTGTTTAAAATCTGCTTCTTCCATCTTCGAAACATCTCCAGACTTCGCCCATCTCTGACTTTTTCTGATGCTGAGAAGCTCGTCCATGCTTTTGTCTCCTCCAGGCTCGACTACTGCAACTCCCTGTTTATTGGAATCCCTGGCAAAAACCTTCAGAAGCTTCAATATATTCAAAACAGTGCAGCAAGGATTTTATTGAGAGCTCGTAAATTTGAACATATTACACCCATTCTCCATAACCTCCATTGGCTTCCTGTCACCTACAGAATTCAGTACAAAACTGCTCTCATTACACACCAATGCTTACACGGAACTTCACCTGATTATCTAAAGGACATTCTTGCACCATATTCATCCACCCGGTCTCTACGATCACAGAACAGTAATCTCCTTCACATTCCACAAACCAAATTAAGGACCATGGGAGACCGGGCATTCTGTGTGGCTGCCCCCCGCCTATGGAACTCCCTCCCTGACTACCTGAGAGCTCCACAGTCACTGGTTGACTTTAAAAAAGGCTTAAAGACCTTTCTTTTTAAGCAAGCCTACTCTGCCTCCACATGATTTTATCTTTGATCTTAGTTGATATTATCATTGTTTTTAATTGATTTTATTATTGATTTTTGTTGTTTTATCATTGATTTTACTTGATTTTATCACTTGTTTTTATTTGATCATTGATTTTAGTTGCACTTTGTAGCACTTTGAGATTTTTGCTTAATGAAAAGTGTGTTACAAATTAAATTCATTATTATCATTATTATTATTATTATTATTATAATGATAAAATCAGGTCTCTCTTGTAAATGTCTCTGTTACGGCTGGCTCAGGCCGAACACATTTAAGGGACACAAGACACAAAAAGGATGAAGTCAAATAAAAAGCTTTATTGAAACCAGGTTGAGATGGGACCCAGCACTCCACCTCCAGGTGGGGAGTGCAGCTTCTTCTGGCACAGTGCAACAAAAGGGGAGCAAAAATAGACAGAAGAAAAGTACAAATAAATGGTGGACAAGAGTGAGTCAGCCCAAAAGAATATAACGTCCCCAGCGTCGGCCCAACCCATAAAAACAGGGCCGTCGCAGCCTGTCTGGAGACGGACTACCTGACCAAAAGGGGACCCTAGGGGTAAAAGAAAAACGATAAAACTGAACTACCGATCTCACTCTGTCATCAGGCAAAATCTACTTAAAAACAGTACCAGTACCAAACAATCAGACAAACAGATAAACAACCAGAGCACATCTAAAAACTAAGTCCCCCATGGGCAAGCCAAACTCAAGCTCATAGGATCACAAGAGTCTGAAAGAGCACATACCTGCTCATAGCAGCTAACTCCCTCAAGAGTGACAACCAAGTGGCGAGGGGTGGGCGGAGGAGCACAAACCTCCACACCTCCACACCCCTGCAACTGATCACTGCACCCAGCCTATTTATAGGCAGGCTCAACAGACTGCACCAATCAAGGCTGATCCAAATCAGGCTGTAAAAAAGGTGTATTTAGCAGGGCAGCCAGGTTGGCAGCCAACATAAACATGATATATTGGGGCTTAAAATAATAATGTGCCCTGGCACGTAACATCCCCACCGACAGTTTTTGGATGGGGGATGCAGCTATGTCATTAACCATAGCTCATTACCCATACAAACAACAAAAAACGAATCCAATCATTATTCAAAACATTCTGACATACAAGACTTGTCTTAAAAACAGGTGTACACGTAGTCCAAACAGTAAGAAAAATGCATAACCCAGAATCAGACACCACACAAAATGCAAGGCCTCCAAACGTGCGTGTTTCTTAAAACCACCTGTGCGACACAACGTTAACCACAGAATCTAACACCACACAAATTTCAAGGCTCAAAAAAGTGTGTGCTTCAAAACCAATCTGCGCTCCTTGCACAGCAACAAACGAAACACCACACAAGCACAAGAAATCCAAAAAGTGGGTGTCAACAAACTCATCTGTGTTAAACAAGCACAGAACCAAAAAAGAAACAACACACAACACAGAAGACCTCACCAAAAGTGGGTGCCAACAAAATCATCTGGGCTAAACATCACACCCCGACTACATAATTTAAACACACTGCACAAAAACAAGTCATAATATAACATACTGCAACACAGCCTCCACAGATGCACTTGGAGACCCATCAGGACTTAAAAAAACTGCAGCAGGCAAAATAGCTGAAACCTGACTACAATACCAACAGTCCTTCTGCAGCATGTTTGTGACAGAAAGTTTAAAAGGATTGGCCCACACAGTAGCTGATTTAAGCACAGTTTAAAAAGGTAACAAATGTGAGTGTTTAACTAAACCACAAAGGTCAAAACTCCATGTTCAAAGACCAACAAACAGTTAAAACACTCACCACCAAAACCTTCCTGCACAACAGACTACTGTCATCAAAACAAAACGAGCACCAGCTGCTCATGAACACCAAGTGCAGCTGAAAGGTGCTCCACACAAATGACTCCACCCAAACAAGACGAGCCCTCAAAGACACACTTAAAAATGAGGGTAAATATTAATAAATTAGCTCAATCCCGGACGAGGCGCCCAAAATATGTTACGGCTGGCTCAGGCCGAACACATTAAAGGGACACAAGACACAAAAAGGATGAAGTCAAATAAAAAGCTTTATTGAAACCAGGTTGAGATGGGACCCAGCACTCCACCTCCAGGTGGGGAGTGCAGCTTCTTCTGGCACAGTGCAACAAAAGGGGAGCAAAAATAGACAGAAGAAAAGTACAAATAAATGGTGGACAAGAGTGAGTCAGCCCAAAAGAATATAACGTCCCCAGCGTCGGCCCAACCCATAAAAACAGGGCCGTCGCAGCCTGTCTGGAGACGGACTACCTGACCAAAAGGGGACCCTAGGGGTAAAAGAAAAACGATAAAACTGAACTACCGATCTCACTCTGTCATCAGGCAAAATCTACTTAAAAACAGTACCAGTACCAAACAATCAGACAAACAGATAAACAACCAGAGCACATCTAAAAACTAAGTCCCCCATGGGCAAGCCAAACTCAAGCTCATAGGATCACAAGAGTCTGAAAGAGCACATACCTGCTCATAGCAGCTAACTCCCTCAAGAGTGACAACCAAGTGGCGAGGGGTGGGCGGAGGAGCACAAACCTCCACACCTCCACACCCCTGCAACTGATCTTCTTCTTCTTCTTCTTCGATGGTGTTTTCTGGCAGTTTACAAACTCGGTGTATTACCGCCATCAACCGGACGGAGATGTAATTCAAGAGTCTATGTACTTTCAAAAAAAAAAAAAAAAAAAAAAAAACTAAATCCTGTCAGCTAATTTTGTAACTTTCAAATATTTAACAAGTGCTTTAGTTATATCCTGTGACTGATTTTTCTTCAATAAAGTAACCATTGTCACCGAACTCCCCATTACCCTTTCCAGTGCCTTCCTTTCTTTATCATATTTCTTACAATAAATCAACACATGTTCCACTCCTTCCAGTTCCCCACAATTAGAGCAGTCACCTGATGGATGTTTTCCTATTATCTTTAGACCACTATTTAATGTAGTGTGCCCAATCCTCAACCTGTTAATCCATACTTCCTCTCTCCTAGACATTAAACTACTATCGTCACTTAGGAGTACCTCCTTCTGTATGTTATGTAAATGTCTTCCTCTTGCCTCTAAATCCCACCTCTCCTGCCACATATCATTTATTTTATCTTTAACAATTATTTTTATTTCTGCTTTACTTAATGGGACATCATATTCAACTTCTCTTGCTTTAACTGCTTCTTTAGCCAACTTATCAACTTTTTCATTGCCAACAATTCCTTTATGTGCCGGAACCCATGTGAATTGAATACTTATATTCTGTTGCATTATTTCATAAACCAAACAATTAACTTCTGCGATAAGATCTGGGCGGCTGTCAGATTTTCCACTGATAATACTAGTTAGGCAAGACATTGAATCTGAACAGATGACTACCTCACTGGGCCTTTCCTCCACCACCCATTGTAATGCCAAAAGTATAGCCAACATTTCCGCTGAAAAAATTGATAAATTATCTGTTGTTCTCCGTTTCAAAAAAAAATTTAGTTTAGGAATATAGACAGCTACTCCTGATCTACCATTTTTCTCTTTAGATGCATCTGTATAAATTTTTGTCATATTTACATAACGCATGTCTAAATATTGCTGAACAATTTGATACAAACCTCCACAGGACTGTTCTACTTTTTTGGTTTCTAAATCTACTATTGGCATTTCAAACATCCATGGTGCAATTATTGATTTATTTACAGTTTTACAGCACGCTATATTAATTATTCCCAGATGAGTTGCATACATATTTCCATCCCACCCAAAACTGTGTACATTATGACCATACTCCCAACATTCTCTGAAAACATTTTTAGTAGGATGACTATCCTCATGTCCTTGTAAATTCAACCAATAATTTGCTGACATTTTCATCCGCCTTAAGTCCAGTGGCATTTCTCCAGTAATCACCTGCAGAGCAGGAATCGGAGACGTTCTAAAAGCTCCACAACATATTCTGAGCGCTTTAGCTTGTATTCTATCCAACTCTAACAATAAGGAGTTTGCCGCTGAGTTATAAACGACACATCCATAGTCCAACACAGAGCGAATCAAAACATCATACATTCTCTTTAAAGATGTGCCTGAAGCCCCCCAACCACTTCCTGACAAACATCTCAAAATATTAATACCTTTTTTACATTTGTCAACAATTTTCTGTATATGTATCCTAAACGAAAGTTTTTCATCAAACCATACACCTAGATACCGTACAATATTTACCTGTTTCAAATTTGTACCATATAACCTAAGGTCTACCGTAGGAGTAACTCTTTTCCTCGAAAAACATATCACTTGTGTCTTCTCAGTAGACAAACGAAACCCCCATGTCTTTGACCACGTTTCAACCTCATCAATTGCTGATTGCATTCTATTATTAACAACACTGACATTACCTCCTCTCACCCACAATGCCCCATCATCTGCATATAATGCTTTACTAATTCTAAAGTCAATATTATCAAAAATATCATTAATCATTACATTAAAAAACAACGGACTACATACACTCCCCTGTGGAGTCCCATTTTGTATTGCATAAATATTTGAACAATTAACCCCCACTCTTACTTCTATTGTCCTATTCTGTAAAAAATCCATGATCCAGTTAAACATTTTTCCTTTTATTCCCATTTTGTCCAACTTAAGTAATAATCCCTCCTTCCAAAGCATATCATAAGCTTTTTCAATATCAAAAAATGTAGCTAAAAGAATTTCTTTAGTTACTTGAGCCTTTCTTATTTCATTTTCTAAACACACAATAGGATCTAAAGTTGTCCGTCCACTTCTGAAGCCACTTTGATAAGGAGACAAAAGACCTCTGATTTCTAGTTCATACATTAATCTTCTAGTCACCATTCTCTCCATTAACTTACTTAAATTGGATGTAAGAGCAATAGGCCTATAACTTTTTACCTCTACCTTATCCTTACCTGGTTTTACTATTGGTACAACGACTGAATGTTTCCAACCGGAGGGCAGTTCACCTCGTTCCCTGCAACTGATCACTGCACCCAGCCTATTTATAGGCAGGCTCAACAGACTGCACCAATCAAGGCTGATCCAAATCAGGCTGTAAAAAAGGTGTATTTAGCAGGGCAGCCAGGTTGGCAGCCAACATAAACATGATATATTGGGGCTTAAAATAATAATGTGCCCTGGCACGTAACAGTCTCTGAGGTTCAATGCCATTAACCTGTCTAAATAAAAGTTGAATGAACAAATCAATTAATGCAAATGTGTTATATGCTGTCATCGTTGTATGTTCCCATGCAGCAAGGGTCTGCAACCTTTACAATCATGTAATCATTTAATGCCTTTGTTCACTAAATTAAGTGTTCAGAGCCGCAACAACCTGCTACACTTATCAACTGGAGGCCCGTTGGCCACTTTAGGGGGCTTTTGTGCCCAGTACAGGTGATGACAACATATTTATGTTATGATTTTTAACATTTATTGATATTTTTACAACTTCAGACTAATGAAAAGACCATATTGCAAAAAAAAAGGTGGTGGGGGAGGGATAACTTAAAAAAAAACACTGAACTATGCAGAGCTGTGATTTTTTTTATGTGGAAAAAAACTGAGTATAGAAATATAGCATAAAGTTCAAGTGAGTACGTTTTACACCTTGTACCAGTTCAAGTATTCACATATATTCAAAAGAAAAGACAGTAAAACTGCTAAAACTAATATTTTTTATTTTTTTTGTATAACAAATAAAATTAAGTTTTATGTTAGGTTTGGTCAAAGTTTGAAAGAGCAGCTGCAGAGGGCCCAAAGAACCACATGTGGCTTCAGAGCCGCAGGTTGCAGAGCCCTGCCGTACAGTGACGAAACTGTTTCTCGGCATTTAACCATCACACCTGGGATACACCCAGGTGCAGCAGTGGGCAGAGCTGCTCAATTGCTCTATCGAGAGCCCAGGGAGGAATTACAGATTAGATGTCCTGCTCAGAGAAACGACGTGGCAATGACTGGGAGTCGAACCACAATTTTCTGGTCCCAAGTTGGCTGACCCGTCTCTACCGCATCTCGGAGCCATGTTTTTTGTGGTCTTTCAGATGAAAGACAAAACGTTTCTCCCCAAAAGAAACTGTCCAGATGACATACCGTACTCTTTTTTTGTAATTTATTTACCTGGATGATTGTGCTTACAAACTTCGATCCTTGTCTGATGGAAGATTTGGGCCATTTAACAGTCTGGGATAATATTTGTTGGATAGTTTCCCAGATAGGAGCAGATGTTCTAAAAACTGTAGATACTTTCCTGCATTGATGGTGCTTTTGCATTTCTAGTGTCAGTTTAGGCTAATAAATACAGTTCATGATTTAAACTTCTTCAACTCAAGCTAATGCACTTTCTTCTTTATTTCTGCATGTTTTTTTTAATGTTTGAGTGCATAAATCACTTGATCATATTTTATAATACCTGCCTAGAGGTAACCACCTCTGCTAACAAGTCAAGACTCTTTAAAAAGATATAATGTCCTTCCAGGTGTGACCCATTTCATTAATAGTTCACTCAAGTTTTCAGGCTTCAAATTAAAGTTGAATTTAGGATCAGCTGTTTAAAACTTTGAGCCTGATCTGTAGTGAGGCGATTTAGAGAAAGTATCCATAAACGGAGCCAAAGCGGATTTGCAAAAGATACGCGATTCATTCCACGATGCCAAGTTGCAAAACTGGTAAACAAGTGTGTGAGTGTGTGTTGGTATTAACACCAGTCGAATGGTCTGTGGTTCAACGTTCCCCTCGTGAAATGTGATTTTATAAATCCCTCCAAAAAAAATTATAATAACCTAGATAAGCCTGGGGCTTAAGTGATCCGCAGAATCAGTGGTTTGGGAGTTTAACATCAGTACCTCTGGAGGTAATTCTGATGCAAATGTGTGTGAAGACTCACAGATAAATGCCTGTGGTTGGTGAATGAGGTCCAGGTGGGATGTGCTTTATATGTTCCAGGGAATCAAAGGAGGGGGGGAATCAGTGTGGAGGGAAGAAAATGTAACAAATCCTAAACAAAATACAGATGGCAGCTGTGCTGACTCGCCTCTTAGTGCTTTTTGACGGGCTTTGCTTTATTTCAGGTGGGTTTCCTCTCTCTCTATCTGCCTTCTTACCTCTCTATCAGACGTTCACTCCCTCCTCTGTCAGCAGCCACTCTTCCAAGCACTGACTAATCGGCTGCTCCTCACCTCTCCCTCAAATAGCTTCTTATCGCCCGCCGTTGATGGTAAATTCAGAGCGATAATGATTTTGCCCGTGTCTGATCATTTTTTTGTATTGTCAGCAAAACATCCCAGGAATCCATGGAGAGGAGACTTTCTGCATATGACAAATAAACACAACTTGAACTTGAACTTTGATGAAACATTTAAAAATTAGCCATTGGTGTAAACTTTTGACTTGAACTGATCAAAACAGACTTACCGTAAAAACCGTTGTATTATACGCTGTATTTTTGCTCATTTGAATGTCCAGCGTATTAAACACCGAAGAGTATTATTTATGGATTTTTTCCCATATTTTTAGACCCATTTTTCGCTCTGATTCTTCGTTTTTCATTTTTGGCAAAAATGGTGCAGTACCAGTTTCGGCCGCTATACGGGCGCTGTAGGCAGCAGCCAGCAGAGGACTCAGAGAGCGAAGAGGAAGAGGGGCCACTTCCAGAAGTTTCTACTTGCATGTGTCCGAAAAAAGCCTCCTTTGGTCGGACTGATGACTCTGTCGCTGCCCGCTCCCTGCTGTGGATGTACCGGTAGCTGTTTTTGTTTGCAAGATACCACTCATAAACCACACCGCGGATTTTTAAATCCAGCTGATTTCACATTTGGTTCAGCTCAGGAGCCCGTCTGCTATAGTGAGGTAAGAAATATATTTTTAAGCGTTTATTTAGCTAAATTTAAAGAAACAAAGCGTCCGGTTTGACCCGCCTGGCGCCTGCCTAAAATTCGGCGAACTTTTAAAAAAAAAATCCAGCTGATTTGAACATTTCGTTAAGCTCAGAAGCACGTCTGCTATGAAGTCAGCTAAGAAATATATTTTTTCTCGCAAAGAAATAATTGTTTTACCGTGTTTCCTTGTGAAGATCTTCGTACTCGCTTGCTTCGGTTGCCGCCATCTTGATTAGGGCTAATGAGGCCCTGACGCGTCGCGTGGTGATGACGCCATTCACTACACATACCCAATGTACTAACAGATTGTGCAAGATAACAATACTGAATAGGATAAAGAGGGGAGAGGGTGGGCCCCAGAGTCCATTTTACCACCAGCAAACTATTTTTTAATTCCACTATGGGAGTGTGCTGTTTGTGGGACTCAGGCTACGTTTACACAGCAGGTCTTAATGCTCAATTCCGATTTTTTTTTTTAAATCCGATCTTTTGGTGTGAACGTTCACACTACATTTTAAATGCGACTTGCATCAGACCTGCATCAGACTCCAGTGTGAACGATCTACATTGCAGAAGCGACCCGCATGCGCAGAAGAAAACGTGTCTCAGAACGTGACGTGACACACAGGCTGCGAGTCGCTTGTTTTGTTTGGGCTAGTTTTCATGGGGCTGGTCACTTGTTTTTGTCGCGAGATCTGGCAACACTGCTGACGCAGCACCCTGTGTTTGCGGAAGTAAACATGGACGCGACAGTTTTCAGTGTGTGTTCGGTAATTTTGAAGTTGTTGTCCAATCGGGGAAAGCTAAACTTCCAAATGATTAAAGGCAAAAGAAAACAGAAGAAAGCGAGCAAAATTTTTAGTGATGGCGATTTTTGGAGCTGTGGCTGCTGCCTCTGTTCAGAGGGTGTGTGGATGCAGAGTAGGAGCCAAGAGTGGTGGGACGACGTGAGACGTGAGATGACGTGATGCAAAAGTCAGATGTAAGTCACATGAGCGTTCACACTGCAGTCGCTTTGAAAACATCAGATATATATCCGATTTAAAACCACATAACGGCCTGGGTCGGATTTGAAAACATCAGATATATATCCGATTTAAAACCACATACTGAAACGGCCTGGGTCGGATTTGAAAACATTGGATTTGTCGCGTTCAGACTGTCATAAAAAAATTGGATATGGGTCAGATGGGGCAAAAATATCGGATTTGGGTCGGATTTGCCTGCAGTGTGAATGTAGCCTCAGTTTGTTTGGTGGCTCCTCAGACTGAAGAGGTCCTTTGGACGGTTTCTTATTTGCCGAGGGGGCCGAGATGGTGTAGAGGCAAGGTAGCCGGCTCAGGACCGGAAAGTCCCAGGTTCTATCCCCGGTCACTGCATACCTCGTTGTGTCCCTGGGCAAGACACTTAACCCTGAGTTGCTCCCGGTAGGACTGGCTGGCGCCTTGTATGGCAGACCACCGCTACCGGTGTATGAATGGGTGTATGAATGGGTGGATGGCTGGTACTGTGAAGCACTTTGGGGCCCCTCATAGGGGTCTGGAAAGCGCTATATACAAGATACAAGATACAAGATACAAGAGATTTTATTAACATTGCACCAATTTTCATCGATACAGCGTGATTATGTATGCACAGTCATCCAGGAGAGGGTTTGAGTGTGTAAAGCTGCTGCCTTATCAAAACACATGACATGTTCTTCAGCGCGGCCTCTCTCATCCGTCTCAGGATGAAGGTCAAAGGTGGGAAAACAGGGAAAGAAACCATGGGGGTTACAGCGTTGATATTTTAAAAAAATGAATCACATTTTGTCTGCAAGACACCGCATGACCCAGTAAAAACCATATCATAAGCACATTTAGCACAGTTACATGTTGCATGTTGAGACTGAGGCAGGGAGGATCTGTCCATGATACATTCCGGATGCCTCCGATAACGCTCATAGAAAAGTTCTCCGGGGGAGGGGGGTAGCAGACAATTAGACATCCAACCTTTTCCAAGGCTGTTTCCAAGGGAGCCAGATAAGAATTACAAATATTTTCACATCAGGCACACATTGTAATTTCAGCAGCCTTCAGTCTGTAAGGGCGATTCTGTTCATATGATCCAATTCGGGACTTTTTTTTTTCCACTGATCCAACTCTGACCTCAGATGTTGACCACAGCGACCCGAGTCCTAAGTCCAAGGGTGACCAGCTCACCCTCTGGATAAGCTCTCAAACAGCTGAATTCTGATGTTGACCACAGCGAACAGAGTCCTAAAACCAAGGTTGATCTGTTCACCCCCCGAATAAGCTCGCACACAGCTGATTTCTCGAGGTCACAGCGCAGACCAGACGTCGGGTGCTCCAGGCATTAAGTCCTGCTGAAGTCTCCCTCTTTTGCGATAGACCAGTGCTCCACAAATGCCAAAAAGCAAAGCGCTGCCATCATAATCCAATATAATCCAAGATTCTTCACCTCCACAGAGCACACCCAGAAATCCACGGAATCCATGGCGGAATCCATGGCGTATCCTCCGTCACTCTGTGAGGTTGAAAAGGCTCTCCTTGTGCCTTCTTCTGTGGAAATCTTCTTTGTAGAATCGAATGCCCAAACCTCCAATCCATCTTAATTTGCGTTCGAGGTGCTTTGCTGTGGAGCTGCCAGCAGCAGGGGGGGGGAGGACGGGAGAGGGAAGGGAATGCGTCTGCCTCCTTCGTGAGCCAAGCCAGAAAAATATAAGTAAGCTCCATTTACCATTTGCATAGACATTTCATCCTTCATCCAGATGACCTGACTGAACATTGTTGGAGTTTTACCTGGATTATTGAACATGAACTTTGCTGCATAGGATACAGTTATTTTTAAAGGTTTGATCAACATTGTTTTTGTACTTCATTTTGTATGTTGCCTATGTGTTGCCTGTTGTTTGTACAGCACTTTGGTTGGCCTTGTTGCTGTTTTAAGTGCTCTATAAATAAAATGGTATGGTATGGTATGGTAAAATAGCTATAAAGTTTGGACATTTCTTAACATCTGATGGTCTTAGAAGGGCTGTGAGTGTATTCCTCACGAAAAAAATGGATTGCAAAAGCTGGAAAACCCTAGCAACTGTTTTAGCTCGACAATAAACAACTGTGTCATCAGCATAGAAATGTCAGGATGCAGCAGGGAGGCTCTGACCTACATTACCTATGTACCATAGATTTTAAAAAAAGGG
This sequence comes from Garcialebias charrua, assembly GCA_038048925.1. Classification (NCBI taxonomy): domain Eukaryota; kingdom Metazoa; phylum Chordata; class Actinopteri; order Cyprinodontiformes; family Rivulidae; genus Garcialebias; species Garcialebias charrua. Next base: position 4,169 of record JBBPBX010057169.1, on the reverse strand, counting down.
TGCATCTTAAGACTGAGCCTTGTGGTACACCATTGTTGACTTTTAAATAACTGGAAGAAGTACCATTATGTTGAACACGTTGCCTCTGGTCTGAGAGATTGTTAGTTAACCAACCAATGGTGTGAGCTGAAAAACTATTTCTGAGAGCTTATGACACAAGATGTCATGATCCACAGTGTCAAAAGTTTTAGACAGGTAAAGTGCAGCACAGCAATGCATCCAAAGCTTCAACAATACAGTATCATTAAAAACCTTCAGTGAAGCAGTTGTTTTGCTGTGTTTCCTGAAACCAGATTGATGGGGAGGTAAGATGTTAAATGAGTCCAAATACTTTTTGATTTGATTTGTGTCTAAAACAGGTCTCTCTTAAAAATACGTCCTTGTGACAATAAGAGTAGCCTGGATGAATAAAGGATGAATGAATGAAGACTTTCCAAAAGTTTGACACCTGAGTTTCTTGTGAAGTGAAAAATTTCTCAGTCAGAAAGAACTTGTTTTTTGTATTTAGCCATTTCAGAAAAAATCTATTATTGTTCTCAGTTCTTGTGGAGTGCGTAATCTTGTAATTTGTTTGACAAAAATTTAAGAAATAGCCAAGATTCTTACCAAATGCAATTTGCTGTATTTTTCAAAACTTGACTTAAAAAAAAAACTTTGCACATTGTTAAAAATAATAATGCATGAAAACATGTTCAAAATCTAAATTTAATGCCATTACTGAAAGGTTTTTTTATGACTCTAGTAAAATTTACAAGGTTTCCACTGAGCCTTTTACAGGATGAAGAGAATGAAAGCTAATAAGAGCCCATTTTTTAGTCATGCTCAGTAAATGCAGCACTTAAGAAAAGGAGAGCCAGAGCTGAGAAGTCGTGAGATGTGAACTGCCGTCGTGTGTATTTGTTCTATTAATTACCAGTTCACACACAGACCCTAATGCTGCTCAAATTAACTCCCCAATAGCTCCTCCTTTTAAATCTACCACTCTAATGAGTGGTGAAATTGAAAATCTTCATTCTGATGTCATATGCTGCAGATATGATAGATATTTTTTTCTTATAATTATTAACTTTAAAAGTAAAGTACACCCCTGCTGTTTCAGTTTCCCTCAAAGGCCATCGCTGGCTGCTTTAAGCGCAGGCTAATAATTGCTTTGACAAAACCGCGGCCTTCATATCAATTAGCACCTGAATGGATTTACTAATATGTTTAATGGAAGTTAAAACTGTGCTTTTATGTTGCCAATTGTTTAATTCCTGCAAGCTTGAGCCATTGTTTTGATGCGTAAAAACAACATTTGCATCTTAATTTGGTCCAGGATTCACAAAAAGGCTGTCTTTGGGGAGCAAATATGATCTGGGGATCTCCACTCTGACAACTAATGTGAGAGAAAATTTGTGATGTTATTAAAATTGTGTATCCTAAAAGAAAGATTGGATGGACTGGCCAAGTACTCCATCACCAAAGCCAAATATCGTAGAAAATTTAAAATAATTTGAATATGTTCAGCTGGAAAGATATGACCTCCAGTTCTTCAGTCTGTACTGAATCAAGAACCATCTAGAATCTATAAAACAGTACTGGATAGATAGAACTATGTGGATAAGGGGTAATTTTAGAAACCTTAGAAGTTCTGTATCATAATTACTTTCACAAATGGCAATTTTATTGAGCTGAAAAACAAAACTCGTGTTAATATTTGTTAAGTGACTCTCCAGGAGCGTCCAGGCTGTTATCAGCAATGAGTCCAAAAGTCTGGTTCTGTGAAGGCCCGGACTTGGATCAGATTTTTGTAATGGAAACATCAAGAAAAACACCCAGCAGTGATTTTACAGCAACATCAAGACCACATCTTTTTGATGAACATCTTTACATTTATCATGAAGATGTGAAGCCTCATTCTGCTCACATTCCAAAGAACGGGAAAAACGAGGAAACTGGTTCTGGACTGGTCTACCTGCAGTCCTGACCTGTCCCCAATAGAGAATGATGGGTCATTTTGAAACCAAAAATGTAACAAGGACAACGTTGCACTGTTGGACGTCTTGAGATGTGTTTGGAAGAAGAAAAAAAATGGCACAAAACAACACCTGAAACTCTTCAACACGTCATATTCTCAATAAGTTCATCCATGCATTTCCTTCGCCAAGTTCTTTTTTTCCTTTTCAGGTCAACAGGGAGCTGGGGCCTATTTTTAGCAGTCTCTCTGGACAGGACTCAAGTCCATCACAGGGACACAAAGACAAACAACCATTCACTCTCTGACTCACACCTAGGGACAATTTAGAGTTACCAATCAGCCTAACATGCATGTTTTTAGTGTGTGGGAGGAAACTGGAGTACCTGAGAAAATATAATGACAAGCATGGGTAGAAAATATAAACTACACCCAAAAAGACCAGAGCTGAACTGTGACTTTTTTGCTGCGAGGCGACAGCAATAACCACTATCCCTCTATGCCACTTTTCCTTTTTGCATATAACTAAAAGGAAAATACCGTATTCTCCGACCTATAAGTCACACCTTTTTGCCTACATTTCCAAGCCCTGCGACTTATAGGCCGGTGCGACTTATACGTGGATTTTTCGGGTTTTTTCACTTTGGTCAAAAAATGGTCACTTAATTTAACGGTTTTTGACTGTCAAAGTGCATTTATCAAGAAAAGTTAAACTGAGACACACTTTTACTGTAATGTCAGCTAACAAAAATATATTTTTTATGTGTTTATCTTTAAAGATCAAAGAGACGCAGGTCTGTTTGCTGCACTGCAGGTCTGTTGTTGCTGCGCATGCTCGTTTTGTGCCGTGAGGTGCGACTTATGGGCCGGTGCGACTTATACGTGGATTTTTCCACTTTATTGTACATAATTGGACTGGTGCGACTTATACTCCGGTGCAATTTATAGGCCGGAGAACACGGTAAATGCAAGGTGCTTTCCCATAATTTGGGATTGTGTGACTAAATGCATGCATGTGTGTGAAAACTCAACATGTGTTCTCATGTTCTTTCTTGGACTGGATACTGTTATTAGAGCAACAAATACATGAAAAGTTCCTCGGCAGCCGAGACGTTTCTCTGCAGCCCTCAGCCGAGCGCTCCGGAGGGAACGCTCCCCGGCAGCGAGGGATGAGGAATGGCCTTAATGAAGTCAGACAAGCCGGAATACATGCATAGGAAAGATTTTAAATATTGATATGATGTCAGTGTGCAGCTGCATAAACGGGTTTCAGTGGATCAGTTAGCTCTCAATGACCCTCGTCTAATACAGCAGCACAAGGGGGATGATTAGGCTCATCAGAGGTGATTGTGTATTCTGTAGGAGGTGAAAACACAGCACACACGCCATTTAAATCAAAACGGCCTCCTGTCTTCCTCCACAGTGCTATCTAGTTTAAATTCACACTTTAAATTATTCAGGCTCATGTAATTAATGGCTTGTGAATTTATATCATATGGCTAAGCAAAGTATTAATGGGCTTTTATTAAAGGGCTTCATCAAGGTACAGGGAGCTGGAGTAAATGTTGCCATAATTATTCAAGCAGGACACATGTAAGGATGCAAATGGATGCGAAGAATCTAGAGGGAAGTTCTTTTATCAGTGCCGGATGAAGCTCAGAACACAGCAAAAGCTTGGAAAAGCAGAAATAAAACCATACGTATAAAGTAAATTAGAAAACTGCCAGATAAGGACTGTGGGGTGAGTATGGAGAGAAAAGAGCAATGAAAAGGTGTTTGATGTCACAAGTCGATCGTTGTTCAGCCGTTATCCTTCAGGTCAAACTTCAGGCTTGTAGGTTCAGATACAGGTCTGCATTAAATTATTCAAGCAGGGATGCAGAGATGGATAAGATCAAGCAGCTTGAGCAATGCTCACCACAGAGCCAGTAGCACCCAGTCCTCAACAACTTTAAATGTTCATTTACACGAAGCAAACACTTGTTTATTTATCAAAGTTCTGGCTCAATAACCCAGATAAAAAAATCCAACAAAGTTAAGTCAGGTTTACTTTATGAATGGTTTATTTTTCCCTTTGTTGAAACGTTTCCTCTTTCATCCAAAATACTTCATCAATCTGAGGAGCCACAGCAAATTCAATACTAAAAGCATCTTTATATATCTATCTATCTATCTATCTATATCTATCTATCTATCTATATATATATATATTTAT